>JADBJO010002863.1:172586-185192 GCA_016801955.1 Conus betulinus
CCCCACACACATTCACTCCGTCTTCCCTCGACTTACTTTTTTTCTGACTGGAAACATGCCAAAGAATCAAATCATTCCAAGAAGTGATTTGATGCACGAACAGACTAAAGTAGCCCCTCCCTCCTCTCCCACCCCCCCTCCCCCCCTCCCCCGTTCATCCTCCTCCTTTTTTTTTTTTTTTGATAAAACAAACTCATTTGTACCGTTGCTCAACAACAACATCGCTTCAAAACTATGACAAATCCGTCTATTAGATAGATAAACAGATTGATTAATAATTAAATGAATACATATAATACAAATAAATAAAGGAACGAACAGATAAATAAATAAAGTAAACAATCAACAAATAGATTAACAAACGAATGAAACAAATTATTGAATACATAGAAGGACAGATAAACAATTACGTACATACATAATAAATACAAGCCAAAGTAAACATTAAGTAAACTGTTGTAGTGAATTATGATATCCACATATCACAAAGACATTGTTATTTCAATTTAGCAAAGATGGCATCCATCATTGCAGTGGATCGATATATTACATACTTGTACAGTTTTGGTGGAAAAGAGAGTGAAAGCATACATGTTTACAAAGCATTTTCTGATTAGATAATATATAACTATAATGAGTAATACCATTGACTTTTTAACTGCCCTGGTTCTCTCTCTCTCTCTCTCTCTCTCTCTCTCTCTCTCTCTCTCTCTCTCTCTCTCTCTCTCTCTCTCACACACACACACACACACACACACACACACACACACACACACACACACACACACACACACGCTTTCTCTCCTTCCCCCCCTCTCTCTCACTCTCTGTCTCTCCTTGTTTTTTTTTTTCCTGTTTCCATACTTGTCGAGATGTTAAACAATTAATAGTAATAATGATTCAACAAATGCTTTCACAAAAAATAATTAAAAGTCAAAATGAAAACACCCCAACAGTAAAGAATCCTTCTTCACATAACCATTGGTCTGAAAATCAATGTCGACATTATCATACCAATACTAAGGATGATACAGTCATGAAAAAAACAACAAAAAAAAAACAAACAGAACAAAACAACAAAACAAACAAACAAACAACAACGACCTTACACAAGCAGTAGCATCAATATCAATGTCAATAATGTCATTGCTCTAAGGATATCACACATTCATGATTTATGTTCTTCTGATAAACTTCAATTATTTTCAAAAGTTATAGTAGTTATACTTGTAGTAGTAGCATGGTTCAATGTTCCTCTGAAACTTCAATTATTTTCAATCATATTACACTATTAGTGATTAGGGTTGTAGTAGTAGCAATAATTGCGGAAAGTAATGATAACAATACTAGTAATGATGGTGACAATAACAATAACAATAATAATAGTAATTGGCATAATAGCAGTGACCAATATATCAGCAACAATAATATCAATATCAGTGTTATCAAGAACATCAATAATTTTTTTGTTAAACATTTTTTGTGCATTTCTCTATAATAATATACAATCTTTCAGTTAAACCAAAGTTATGAAGAATTTTTTTGTACATGCAAATACAAAAACAAAGACACCACAATTCCCACTCACTCACATGCTCCCCCCCCCTCCCCCCCCCCCCCCCCCCCCCCCCCCCCCCCCCCCCCCCCCCCCGCGCTTTTTTTTCCTCTCGGGCTTTATAGATGTCTGTCAACCTATTATAACATCTTGCTTTCAGGCTTTATAGATGTCCGTTAACTTATCACAAACATCCTACAATTTTTATCTAAATCATTTTACAGTAATATTCATGGGCGTCGAGATAAGTAATCAACGTACAGTGTATTTGAAGTAGATAATATATCTTTAACTTTCAAAGTTGTAACTTCACTGTTTACAAATCATTTACTAAAAGGATGAATAAATTATATTCCGTTACTCACGTGAGTCTTCAAAGAAAAGGTTTATAATTAATCTGTTTTTTTTTTTTTTTTTTTTCAAATTTTTGAAGTTCAAGGTTCACTGTTGCTATGTACCTTTCTGTCTGATACCGTGCTTTGAATATCTTTATGAATACTGAAGTGAGGACCTGGCATTTTGTTATCTTGCATCTGTATATCTAATTTTCAGCCAAAAGAATTATCAGATCAACTAGAGAGTGCAGTTTTAACATGTTTCCAAATAGTGCTGCTGTATTTTCTGTGAAATATAAATTATCTACATTTGAACATTTCTCTTTCAGAAGATTTTCCAGTGTTTTCAAATACGTATTTGCATCTCCAAAAGAGGTGTTCTATAGTACCTTCCTCATTATTGCAGAAATTGCAGTTTCGATTTGTACAACTCCCATTTCTTTCAACACCACGTTAGTTCCTATTATTCTATGTAATGTCCTCATCTGTAACCATTGAAGTTTTATATCTTTAATCTGCTGAATCTTCAAGAAACAAAGTGTCAAAGATATGTCTCTGTTGAACTTTTCAGACCATGTTGTGACTCATTTCGGTTTCCAATTATCCTTAATTAATGTTTTATAATACATTTATGTGCCTTTTGATACAGGAAATATCATTCCTAGAGCTACGTTGTGCTCTGCCATATTGCAATCTCGAATAGCGAGTCCAACTTTTCTTAAATAATTCTTTATTGATGCTATACATCCCATGTATGACAAAGGTTTATCTGTGTGTTGTGTCTTGTTCTGAAATCATTAAATGCGAGTATTTCTCCATTATTCTTTATTAAATCAGATATTCTGTTTACTTTTTTTCATACCACCCTTTAAACTTAATGATTTTATTCGCCATTCTAATGTTATCATTGTGAAGAATCGGTTTGGTTACTACTTCCTGAATAGTTTCTGGTTTTACATTATAATTAAAAAAAAATGTTTATAGGAGGTGAATACATGTTGCCGAAACATGTTTTCTTTATTTCTTATACACAGATAATTTGGAGGGTATTCTTCAATGAGTTCAATAATCAAGCAATTATGCACCAACAAGTTTTTTTCATCTGTGTGTAGTACTTTTAATTCGTCTTACCCATGTCAGTTTTAATGATGTGATAAATGCTTGTAAATCTTGTTTTGTTCAATCCTCCATTTCTTATATCCTTAATGGCTGTTTTACGGCTAATCTTGTCTACTTACTTCCTGTTCCACCAAACCCAAAAGCATAGTCTTTGTAGCTCTTTTATATATGCATCTGGAGGGTTTGGCAAAAGAAGCCAGAGATGTGTCAATTTGGACAACATTAGCGATTTAAGTACTGCGATTCTCCCGAGGGGGGTGATAATTCTTTTCGGCCAGTTTTGAAAACTACTTTTACTTCAAATATCTTTTCTTTGTAGTTTCTTATTCTATGTATATTAGATCGTCAGTAAACCATATTCCTAGTATTTTGAATTCTTTAGGATTCCATATCATGTTTAGATGTTGCATACATTTTATATTGCTTTTTTTTTTACTCCCCAGCCATATCATCTGGATTTTTTTTTTCTTTATTCAGAAATAATCTTGATGTTTTACCAATTTTTTCAAAAATCTTAGTTGACTTTTCAAAAGATATTCTGTCTCCACTATTCATTAGTTGAGTGCCATCTTCAAATTATGATATTGTATATTCATTTTCACCTATTTGGATTCCTTTTTTTTTTTCTTTTATCATAATGGGTAATATTTGTGCACATAGTACAAAATGTATGGTGACATTGGGCCGCCTTGACAACATCCTCTCTCTACATAATACCACAGTGTGCTTTGTCCATTAGTAAAAACTGTTGATTTAATATTTTTATTAAAAAAAAAACCCACTAATCCATCTACATATATCTTTGCCAAGTCCAAAGGCTTTTAATACTTTAAACATAAAATTCCAGTCTAACGAGTCAAACGCTTTTTCGAAATCTAGATTTATCAACATTCCTGGTTTGTTTTGTGTGTTCAGTTGATTGATTATATCATAGATTGATGATATTGTTTCCCATGTATCTATTTGGGACAAATCCGGTCTAATCTTTGCTAATTACAGTTGGTTGCTAATTACAGTTCGAAGTATTCAGTTGTGATACACGTTGATCCTATTTTATAGATACTTTTAACAGGGAGACAGGTCTCCAGTTTTTAATGTGTTCTTTGGCTTTACCTGGTTTTTGGTATACATATAACCATACCTTCTTTCTGTACATTAGAAAGCTCTCCTTCTTTAAAACTCATGGAAGGCGTTTACAACTAGAAAGCCAATTTGTTTCTAAAACAACTTAAAAAAAAAAACTCAGCTCCAAACCCATCTGTTCTTGGGCTTTTTTTTTCCATTTTTCAATGCCGTTCCTGCTTCCTCAAGCGTTATTTTACCTTCTAAGTGTCTACTTTCTTCCACTGTTGTTTTTGGTACCTCTTTTACTAAATCTGCAATGTTGCGTTGTTCCAAATCTTTTTTTTTTTAATATATTTTTTCATAGAAATCTGTTTTCCTAAATTTCATCTGTGTGGTCAATTGTTTTCCCCTTGATTGTTTTTCATTTTTGTTATTTGCTTGCTAACAAAGTTACGTTTTTCAAGATTACAGAAATATTTAGTGTTTTTTCTCCTTCAGCTCAGCTACCTGTCTTGCTTTAGATCTTAAAAGTAGAGTACCTCATTCATTATTTTTCCTCTAAACAAAGTCAACTCTAGATTGTATTCTTCAAGTACCTTCTTCATTCCGATTTGTGTTCAGAAAGGTCCTATGGGAGATACTTTCAGTCTTATTTCTGATTTACTATATAATCATTAGTTTGGTGGGATTCTTCCTGCGTTTCTGTGTATTGTATTATTAAACTTCCAAAAAGTATTTTGTTTTACATCAGGGTTGGTGCGTGTGTCTGTCCGTCTCCCAGAAATTCGGATGTTTGTGTACGATTTTCAACACACCATTCGAAATATGGACAGCCAGGCAAATAAGTCAACGATTTTTTATGCTGTCCAAGCCGTCAGAAACACAATATATATATATATATATACACACATAATGAACTAATAAATTCCAAGGGTAAGTAACTGAGCGGCATTCCGGAAAATTACAGTGCAGCTTGGTGTTACAATGACTGCAAGAAAAATAGAATTATGAACAAAGCTTGCTCAAATGTTTGAGATTGAGCAAAGTAGGGGGAAATAAGTATTCATATCTGTAGGAGTAGATAATTCTGCCTAACACTTATGTGTTTGAGTGGACGAATGATAAAAGTTTCTCACAATGAGCTTTCTGTAATCTTATAACCTCCAAGAAAAAGACAATTTCCAAATGAGAGAAAACACACAAATCTATCATAACTTCTGATCAGATACCGATATTTTGAAGCACTACTAATCAGTTACCGATATTTTGAAGCCCGATTGTTTCTCCTGAGTGATCTCGTAAAACAGGTACAGCCGTTGCCTTTTAGATTTTAAGCAGAATGCTATCCCAGTAAAAGGCTGGTGTGCAATACCATAGTATGATTTTTGACTTTTCAAAATAGCAACCAAAGGTCCCACCTAAGAAGCAAAAGAAGGTTATGAAACAACAAAATAAACTACATTTTCTTGTGAAAAGTAAAATATATTAAGACACAAGTGCTGAGGGCCAGTTCTTGGATTGAATCCGCAAGGGACTGAACTGTAATGAACTAATCAATTCCAAGGGTAAGTAACTGAGTACCATTCCAGCAATTTAAAGAGCAGCTTGGTGTTGCAATGACTGCAAGAAATATAGAATTATAAACACACACACACAGACACACAGACACACGCGCGCGCGCGCGCGCGCACACACACATGTTGGCTCAGTTCATGGTGACCCCTGCTTCATGTTTGCGTCAAGTGGGGTGGTGGACAGAGCATATAACAGTGACCCTGTCTTCATCTTTGTGTCAATTGGGGTGGTGGACAGACCACAAAACAGTGAGGCTGTCTTCATCTTTGTGTCAATTGGGGTGGTGGGCAGACCACAAAACAGTGAGGCGCCATGCACTGTGTACGGCCTATAGGTGAAGGTACGCCTACACTGTTGATGGAGTGCTGAAAGTTACAGCTACAACCAACCGCTGGTTGCGACGTTTGCCTCAGCAGCGTCAGCGGTTACCTTTTGCAGTGCATAACATAGGTAGCCTTTGTAGCGAGAAGAACAACGCCCTTTTCAGCGACGACATCTCGAGTACTTTCAACGTCAATAAACCCTTTGTTTTACTTCACAATTTTGTTTTTTTTTTTTCTTTTAATTTGTCAGTCACGAGGCCTTCAAATGTGTAATAGTTTGCTGAACATCTGTATGAAAGAAAGAAAAAAGAGAGAAAACCGCACACAAAGCATACGTACGTTTCTTTGTTACAATCCAATTAACTTAGTTTGTTGTTTCTGCACAAGTCCTAGACTTTTTTTTTTTTTTTTTTTTTTTTTTAAATTCCATTCCGAGACTTGGCATTCTCTGTGTAATTTTTCAAGACATTCGTCAATTGTAGTGTCCTTACACATGCGTGTACCTGACTCACGAGCACGTTCCTAGTTTCATTTTACTACGACCATTTCCCTTTTTTTTTTTTTTTGTTTTTTTTTTTTTTTTTTTAAAATTTTAACAAACATCTTTGCTGAACAAAAAAGCAAAAAAAAAAAAAAAAAAGGGGGGGGGGGGGGGGGGGGTATTTACAAAATCGTAACTCTTTGCTTTCCTCCACTTAAAATGTCATTATGGTCATCACTTAAACGTTACGACCAATTTCAAATGTTTAGCTTATAGGACCACCGCCGAGTGGTTGCTATTCCACAACGCCGAACGCAGCAGAGAAATGATGGACCGGAACGTCATCCGACACGTGAAGAATCAGGAAGCGCAGTTAGAAATGGTCCATTGTTTCTTATCATTTTGAAAATCGGACAGTATGAACAGTTTGGAAGAACTAGAATCACCTCTACAGTCGTGTCATTGTTTATCAGTCTAAAAAGTCCGAAAGAACAAGACTTATCATTACAGTCATGTCAGATTGGTTATCAATCTAAAAAGTCTGACAGTACCAGACTCATCACTATAGTCATGTCATATTATGGGTCCAATTAGTCCCACAGTGCCAGACTCATCACTACAGTCAGTCATGTCATATTATGGGTCCAATTAGTCCCACAGTGCCAAACTCATCACTACAGGCAGTCATGTCATATTATGGGTCCAATTAGTCCCACAGTGCCAGACTCATCACTACAGTCAGTCCTGTCATATTATGGGTCCAATTAGTCCCACAGTGCCAGACTCATCACTACAGTCAGTCCTGTCATATTATGGGTCCAATTAGTCCCACAGTGCCAGACTCATCACTACAGTCAGTCCTGTCATATTGGTTATCGCCTCGCTGTCCATTCAGTCCACGTTGAAGATGTATACAGATTAATAAGCAGAGCTATATTCAGTTCAAATCTTAACAGGAAAAAAGAAGAAGAAAAAAACATCCAGTAAATCCTTTAAATTAGAAGAACAATCAACTTAAAAACTCATACAATCCACGCGTGCGTCACACAAACCAGCAGAGGGCATCGCAAAGTGTCATTTATGCATTTATTACACATTCCAAAACAGATAATCTGTATTCGTACAAAACAAGAATCCAAAGCAAGGAAAATGAACACCCCAACTCTATGACGGAGGAGGTACAATCAACTAGACACCGAAGGAGTATTAGTGGTTACAGAGGCGGCTGGTGTGGATGAAATCAAGGGATAAACTCACAATGCCGTGAAGTTTTTGGGGTTGAAGGAAAGGGGGTGAGGTGGGAGGGTGGGGTAGGGGGGTGGGGGGGGGCTTAAGGCGAGGAGCGGGGCCTGCCTGTCGTGTCCTTGTCGTGAGATTTTTACTCTGTGTGTGTGTGTGTGTGTGTGTGTGTGGACGCGTGCCAAGGTAACTGAGTGTTCTATGGTGATTGCATGCGGGCCTTTGTGTAAGAAAAATGTTTCTCTCCCGAACAAAAACGAATGGCCACAATATATATTGTTCAACAGTGTTTTTTCCTAACATAAACGAACATCAGTATTATATTCCAGTTTTAAAACACACACACACACACACACACACACACACACACACTCACACACACACACACACACACACACACAGCGAGACAGAGAGTGCGAGAGGAACAGAAAAAAATGGGATGAAGAAGAGCGCATCACAAAGTGACAACGAAAGATTTCACGGGCAGTCCACAGGGGCCACCAAAATGGGCCTTCAGGAGCCAATTAGGATTTGGCACTACACATTCCAGGTAAGCGTTTTGAGGCATACCATAAATGCTCAGCAGCATTTAATGTTAAACTGATAATTGATTTATTTTCAAAACACACCTTCCGACCAATTATTTCCCTCGTTCGGGGATCTTCATCGATGAAATCACAATCTTCAAATGCATGACTATCCCCTTAGTTGACTACACATTTCAGACCTTGGCACTCACCCGTCACCCTATCTTTGCGCCCGGCCTCAACTGCACAAATAGTCCCATTCCTTTGATTTTAATCTGTCATTTGGAAGCATCTGTCTTGTACCTTGATGGCCATAGGAAAGAAAATGAGGAGAATCAACTTTCAGAAACAATTAAAAAATAAATTCCCAAAACAATCTAATTGCGCCAGTGTATAAATACTCGACTCCTTCAGCAAGGCTTGAATCAACTTTCAGACACAAATAAAATTCTCAAAACAATCTAACTGCGCCAGTTTATAAATACTCGATTCCTTCAGCAAGGTTTAGGCAGATTAACTTTTGGTGTGCAGCCACTGCTTCAGAAAAGCGTAATTAACGTGTCGTTAGCCATTGTGTCATAACGACGACTTGTCCCTACACAGAAGATTACCGGCAGTCGACGACGAGTTGTTCCTACACGGAAGATGACTGGCAGTGGAGGTGGGCTGTGTCGCTGTGTTCCTGGCCTTCAAGGGTAGATTCGAACCCATGATTCCAGGGCCGGACCAGGTCCATAAGAAGAGACGTTTCCAATAGAGGGCTGGGAGGGAGGGGAAGGGGGGAGGGTGATCCTCCCTCAGGGTGTGAAGAGAGGAAAACATCACAAGGCATGACACCACAGCAAAGCAGTTTTTTCTAGAGGGGAGGAGGCAGAGGGAAAGGGGGGGGGGGGGGGGGGGGGGAGGAGGGGGCTCCTCCGTGGGGGGGGGGGTGTGAGGAGGGGGCTCCTCCGTCAGGGTGTGAAAAAAAAACGTGACAACGCATGGCACTACAGCAAAGCAGTTTTCTAGAGGAGGAGGGGGGGAGGGTTTCTTCCCAGAAGAAAAAACACCCGAAGGTGCTGGGGAGGACCCAGAGAAGCACTGTCTTCACCTACCTTTAGAGCAGTCCTGTACCACCCTTGGAGGCCTGCGCTGTGTTTGACGATGGGTTCAGGCACGCGCAGGATACTCCATTAAGATATCAAGGGACATAACTGCTCCAGAACAGAGGTAAATCAGACTACAGGATGCAACTCATAACAGCCTTAAAGTAGCAGCCCCCTTGGGCGTATCAGCCCGTATTTCATGACTGCAGAACCCACCGGCGAAAAACACCACCCTCCAGCTGTCGAGCACACCCCACAGACCCAAACCACCCCTGCCCACGGACAGGTGAAGACAGTGCCACTCCAGACACAGCCAAGCTTTCGCCATACGGTCTTATGTGCCCTCAAGAGAGAATCCAAACAAATTCCCAATAAGATGAAAGTAAAATAAGAAAATGATTTTTTTTAAATCTAAGATAAGTAAACAGAACTCATACAAAAGGTATCTTGAGCATACGTGCGTGGAGCCGAACAGATATATACAAAAGGACATTGACGTAAAGAAACACGACGTCTGTTTATCGGAACAAGAAATCAGCGCGCGGTGCTGCGCCCGCCCGATGCAGTCTCTTCTATCTTATTGTGTTCTATGTGGGCGGAGCTTCGGGTCACGTGGGTCTTCGAAGCCCTCTCAGTTTCAGACTGAGGCCTTTCCTAGTCCTCAGGCCCACGTGATGCTGTCAGGGCTATCAACAACGCAGGCCTGTCTGGAAACAGTACATCCTCAACACAGCACAGCTATGTACAAAGCAGTGCACCAGTTCATCACTCACTGAACGGCTACACTCAGGCAGATCAGTAAACATTAGTTCTGCTCAGAGCACCAGCTAATTTACTACCCCCCCCCCCCCCCCCGATTAAAAGGAGAGTAAAGCAAAACAAATTAAAGATGAACTGAAGAGAGCTACAAAAATACATAAAAAGTCTGTTTAGGCCTGGAAAATCGCATGTAACTGAACACTCTGTGCCGTCGGCATCGCTAACCTAACCTGGCGCTGTCTTCTCAGTCTGTCTCTTACAGACACAATACCTCACAGCTCGGCTCATCTACTACTTCAGACACAGAGTGTGCAGGACCATTCAAAATCAGATTGACCGCCACCCTTCTGAAAAGCCTGCTCTTTCTTTCTACGGGTAGAATCTATGTCCCCGTGGATATCTGGTAATCAAATACACTTTGTCTCGACCTCATCTACTAACTTAAGTACTGGAACCGACTTAAATGTAAACTTCATCCCGGCTTAATCTCCAAGGGTTGCGGGAGGGGAGGAGGTGTTGATGGATGGGGAGGGGGAGGCGGGGCTGGGGGGGGGGGGGGGGGGGGCTCGAGTTTATGCCAGTTTGTGGGTTCTTGAAATCTTTGCTGACTAAACAAGACGACCGTGATGGCAGCAAGACTGAGGTCAATCGTCATGCCAGCTTCTTTCTTCCTTCATTTAAAATGCAATGCTGAATGGGTATTGAGGATGTGCTCCGGCCCTGCACACACACACACACACACACACACACACACACACACACACACACACACACACACACACACACACACCACGCACACCACGCACACACACACACACCACACACACACACACACACACACACACACACACACACCACGCACGCACGCACGCACGCACGCACACACACACACACATACACACACACACACACGCACGCACGCACGCGCGCACACCACACACACACACACACACACACACACACACACACACACACACACACACACACACACGCAGAGATCATTTTGACGTACAAAAAGTTTCACTTGTACATTCACAAACATAAACATAAGCAGCTGGTATAAAGTACAGCTGTACATTCACAAACATAAACATAAGCAGCTGGTATAAAGTACAGCTGTACATTCACAAACATAAACATAAGCAGCTGGTATAAAGTACAGCTGTACATTCACAAACATAAACATAAGCAGCTGGTATAAAGTACAGCTGTACATTCACAAACATAAACATAAGCAGCTAGTATAAAGTACAGCTGTACATTCACAAACATAAACATAAGCAGCTAGTATAAAGTACAGCTGTACATTCACAAACATAAACATAAGCAGCTAGTATAAAGTACAGCTGTACATTCACAAACATAAACATATGCAGCTGGTATAAAGTACAGCTGTACATTCACAAACATAAACATAAGCAGCTGGTATAAAGTACAGCTGTACATTCACAAACATAAACATAAGCAGCTGGTGTAAAGTACAGCTGTACATTCACAAACATAAACATATGCAGCTGGTATAAAGTACAGCTGTACATTCACACAAACACAAACATATGCAGCTGGTATAAAGTACAGCTGAAATTGAAAATATTCGAACAAATGTCAACCAATAATCTGAAAATGAGAAAACTTCTTTTTTGTTTTGAAGATGGAAAACACGAAGGGTGAACCACAAAAAGAAAAACAACATTGTTGTTTAAGCAGTTCTGTAGCTGTCCAATGCCTTTCGTCTAAATGTTTTTGCCAAGGACAGGAAACAGAGAGCACAAGGGAGAGAGAAGGGAGGGGGTAAGATTAAAGAAGTGAGGGTGAAGGTGCGAGCTTATATTCATACAATCGTTTGAACGATAATAATAATAATAATAATAGTAATAATAATAATAGTATAATAGTAATAATAATAGTATTAATAATGATGATACTACTACTACTACTACTACTACTACTACTACTACTACTACTACTAACTTTTTACCGATGTTTGGAGCATAGCGAATGCAATCTGTTCTCTTTGAAGAGACTGTTCATCCCTCACTGTGAGTTAAAGCGTAGTTAGGGGATCCTCTAAACCTGTTCCGTGAGATCCGCCTCCCGACTGCTGTCTGTTCCATTCATCCAGTCCTCTCTTTGTATCCACCTAATACCTTGCGTTCTGGGGTCTTAACGGCCCAGCAGATGCGGTGCAGCGAATATGGACTAGTCCGAACACAATGGCCGCTTCCTTCATGAAAATGAAACTGGAGCTTCCTTGTTAGTTCTGTGTGCTCTGTGCTGTCATAGATGCTAGATGATTCGGTGTCTATATGCTCTGTGCTGTCATATCTGCTAGGCGATTCGGTGTCTGTGTGCTCTGTGCTGTCATATCTGCTAGGCGATTCGGTGTCTGTGTGCTCTGTGCTGTCATAGATGCTAGGCGATTCGGTGTCTGTGTGCTCTGTGTTGTCATATCTGCTAGGCGATTCGGTGTCTGTGTGCTCTGTGCTGTCATAGATGCTAGGCGATTCGGTGTCTGTGTGCTCTGTGCTGTCATAGATGCT
>JADBJO010002863.1:185744-200744 GCA_016801955.1 Conus betulinus
ATTGTCCTTGTACTCAGCATGTGATTCTACATGCACTCCAGTGTGTCTGTCTTGTCTCAGTAATGTGTCTCCCTGCCTTCCAGTGTGTCTTCTCCCTGCCTTCCAGTGTGTCTGTCTGTCTCAGTATGTGTCTCCACTGCCTTCCAGTGTGCCTGTCTGTCTCAGTATGTGTCTCCACTGCCTTCCAGTGTGGTCTGTCTGTCTCAGTATGTGTCTCCCTGCCTTCCAGTGGCCTGTCTGTCTCAGTATGTGTCTCCCTGCCTTCCAGTGTGTGTCTATCAGTATGTGTCTCCCTGCCTTCCAGTGTGTCTGCCTGTCCAGTATGTGTCCCCTGCCAGTGTGGTCTGTGTCTGTCTCAGTATGTGTCTCCCTGCCTTCCAGTGTGTCTGACTGTCTCACGTCATTACTGTCAGACGCTCGCTCGTGCAGCGATAACATACAGCAAGATAAACAACAAAGAGAGTTCTCTTTTATGATATTGTAACAAAATTTTGACATTGTTTACATGAAATCCTTTGTACTCTATCTTGACCAATTGCTGTAATAGATTAACGTTTTCAATGCTAACGAAGACACAAAGGAGTGCGGTTTGAAATGTTTATATCCGTATGTATTAGATATGCAACATGCCAAGATATGATACGTTCTCAATACTAACGAAGACAGAAGAGAGTACGGTTTGAAATACTTATTTGAGTATATATTAGATGTGCAACATCCCTAGATAAGATAGGTTCTCAGTACTAAAGAAGAATCAAGAGAGTGCGGTTAGAAATACTTAGCTGAGCATGTATTGGATATGTAACATCCCGAGATATGATACGTTCCAATACTAAAGAAGAATCAAGAGAGTGCGGTTTGAAATACTTATCTGAGTAAGTATTAGATATGCAACATCCCTATATAATTTCATGATACGTTCTCAATACTATGTTTGAAATACTTACCAGAGTATTATTAGATATGCAACATCCCTAGATATGATACGTTCTCTATTCTATGTGTTTGAAATACTTACTAGAGTATGTATTAGATATGCAACATCCCTCAATATGATACGTTCTCAATACTGTGTTTCAAATACTTACTAGAGTATATATTAGATATGCAACATCCCTATGTAATTTTCATGATACGTTCTCAATACTATGTTTGAAATACTTACTAGCGTATACAATTATATTAGATATGCAACATCCCTCCATATGATACGTTCTCAATACTATGTTTGAAATACTTACTAGAGTATGTATTAGATATGCAACATCCCTCTATATGACGCGTTCTCTCAATACTATGTTTGAAATACTTACTAGAGTATGTATTAGATATGTAACATCGCTGAATACGATACGTTCTCAATACTATGTTTGAAATACTTACTAGAGTATTATTAGATATGCAACATCCCTCTATATGATGCGTTCTCAATACTATGTTTGGAACACTTACCAGAGTATTATTAGATATGCAACATCCCTCTATATGATGCGTTCTCAATACTATGTTTGGAACACTTACCAGAGTATTATTAGATATGCAACATCCCTCTATATGATGCGTTCTCAATACTATGTTTGGAATACTTACCAGAGTATTATTAGACATGCAACATCCCTCTATATGATGCGTTCTCAATACTATGTTTGGAATACTTACCAGAGTATGGTTAGACATGCAACATCCCTCTATATGATGCGTTCTCAATACTATGTTTGGAATACTTACCAGAGTATTATTAGACATGCAACATCCCTCTATATGATGCGTTCTCAATACTATGTTTGGAATACTTACCAGAGTATTATTAGACATGCAACATCCCTCTATATGATGCGTTCTCAATATTATGTTTGGAATACTTACCAGAGTATTATTAGACATGCAACATCCCTCTATATGATGCGTTCTCAATACTATGTTTGGAATACTTACCAGAGTATTATTAGACATGCAACATCCCTCTATATGATGCGTTCTCAATACTATGTTTGGAATACTTACTAGAGTATTATTAGACATGCAACATCCCTCTATATGATGCGTTCTCAATACTATGTTTGGAATACTTGCCAGAGTATTATTAGACATGCAACATCCCTCTATATGATGCGTTCTCAATACTATGTTTGGAATACTTGCCAGAGTATTATTAGACATGCAACATCCCTCTATATGATGCGTTCTCAATACTATGTTTGGAATACTTACCAGAGTATTATTAGACATGCAACATCCGTCTATATGATGCGTTCTCAATACTATGTTTGGAATACTTACCAGAGTATTATTAGACATGCAACATCCCTCTATATGATGCGTTCTCAATACTATGTTTGGAATACTTACCAGAGTGTGATTAGATATGCAACATCCCTCTATATGATGCGTTCTCAATACTATGTTTGGAATACTTACCAGAGTGTGATTAGATATGCAACATCCCTCTATATGATGCGTTCTCAATACTATGTTTGGAATACTTACCAGAGTATGATTAGATATGCAACATCCCTCTATATGATGCGTTCTCAATACTATGTTTGGAATACTTACCAGAGTATGATTAGATATGCAACATCCCTCTATATGATGCGTTCTCAATACTATGTTTGGAATACTTACCAGAGTATGATTAGATATGCAACATCCCTCTATATGATGCGTTCTCAATACTATGTTTGAAATACTTACTAGAGTATGTATTAGATATGTAACATCGCTGAATACGATACGTTCTCAATACTATGTTTGAAATACTTACTAGAGTATTATTAGATATGCAACATCCCTCTATATGATGCGTTCTCAATACTATGTTTGGAACACTTACCAGAGTATTATTAGACATGCAACATCCCTCTATATGATGCGTTCTGAATACTATGTTTGGAACACTTACCAGAGTATTATTAGACATGCAACATCCCTCTATATGATGCGTTCTGAATACTATGTTTGGAATACTTACCAGAGTATTATTAGACATGCAACATCCCTCTATATGATGCGTTCTCTATACTATGTTTGGAATACTTACCAGATTATTATTAGACATGCAACATCCCTCTATATGATGCGTTCTCTATACTATGTTTGGAATACTTACCAGACTATGCTTAGACATGCAACATCCCTCTATATGATGCGTTCTCAATACCATGTTTGGAATACTTACCAGAGTATGGTTAGACATGCAACATCCCTCTATATGATGCGTTCTCTCAATACTATGTTTGGAATACTTACCAGAGTATGATTAGACATGCAACATCCCTCTATATGATGCGTTCTCAATACTATGTTTGGAATACTTACCAGAGTATGATTAGACATGCAACATCCCTCTATATGATGCGTTCTCTATACTATGTTTGGAATACTTACCAGAGTATTATTAGACATGCAACATCCCTCTATATGATGCGTTCTCTATACTATGTTTGGAATACTTACTAGAGTATTATTAGACATGCAACATCCCTCTATATGATGCGTTCTGAATACTATGTTTGGAATACTTACTAGAGTATTATTAGACATGCAACATCCCTCTATATGATGCGTTCTCTATACTATGTTTGGAATACTTACTAGAGTATGATTAGACATGCTACATCCCTCTATATAATTCTCCTTTTGGAATAAGGAGGGGGCAGGTCGGGAGCCCCACGTCACAGACTGTCTGTGTTTATCATGTACGTAAATTTTCTTCTGAAAGAAAACAAGATATACGTTGTCCTAAGATGTAGAAGTCTGAAAGGAAATATTCTTCCTCTTTGCTGAAAAAAAAGCATTTCACGCCCAGAATGCCCCATCCATTTCATGCAGTCGCTTTGCAGTCCTGGAGAGAGAGAGAGAGAGAGAGAGAGAGAGAGAGAGAGAGGATAGTAAAAAATGTTCTTCCCCTCCCCTCCGTTGTCCGTCTGCCTGTCTCTGTGTCTGTATGACCGGTCGTAATGATTACGGAATAAATCAACCGCTGTGTGTTTTCAGCCTCTTGTAATTAAGCCATAGCTCTACATATCTGATATACCTCCGGTAAACTCAATCAACACATCAGTCAGTTGATCTAGATAACAGGAACTGTCTGAATGCGTTCAGTTGTCGTTTACTGACCTGAAAGTTTTCCTTGATTCGTGAAGGCGACACGCTTTTAGCCACCACCAGGATTCCCCTCTGAATGAGATTCCGGATCAGCACCTGCCATCATGAACACACCGGGCATTCCAAGTTCTGCTCAAGTAAGCTAAGGTAATGTTGCTATAGCCCAGCCGACCGCAAAGGGCCATATCAGGGCTGTCACCACGTTGAACTCGACTCACAAGTCATAAAAAACAAGAACAACAAAAAAAAAACGCCTTTTCACACATCTTTTTAAAATACATTTTCTGAAAACGTACCAGAAACTTCGTTAAAATCTTTCGTCCGTAAAATCTTAGATCAGATTAAAAAAAATGTTTCTGCTCAATCCACGACCAGAGAGAGAGAGAGAGAGAGAGAGAGAGAGAGAGAGAGGAGAGAGAGAGAGAGAGAGACGGACAGATTGACAGATGGTGAGCACCTGCCAGATGGTGAGCACACATCGCCATCACCGCACATTTGCATTTCATTCTGCTCAATCCACGACCAGAGAGAGAGAGAGAGAGGAGAGAGAGAGAGAGAGAGAGAGAGAGAGAGAGATGACAGATGGTGAGCACCTGCCATCAATAGCACACCGTACATTTCACGTTCTGCTCAATCCACGACCAGAGCGAGAGAGATGAGAGAGAGAGAGAGAGAGAGAGAGAGAGAGGAGAGAGAGAGGAGACGGACAGATTGACAGATGGTGAGCACATGACATCAACAGCACACCGTACATTTCACGTTCTGCTCAATACACGAGAAGAGAGAGAGAGAGAGAGAGAGAGAACGAGAGGAGAGAGGGGGGGGGGGGAGAAAGGGAGGGAGACAGACAGACAGATGGTGAGCACCTGCCATCTTAGTACACCGTACATTCACGTTCTGCTGAATACACGAGGAGAGACAGGACAGAAAGACTATGACAGATAGAGAACAACATGCCACCATTGACACACGGGTATTAACGTTCTGCTGAATACACGAGAAGAGAGAGCTGGAGGGGGGGGGGGGGGGGGAAGGGGGGGGGAACAGACAGACAGATAGAGAACACCTGCCACACATTAAATCACACAGGTGTATTTTAACGTTTTGCTGAATACACGAGGAGAGAGAGAGAGAGAGAGAGAGAGTAGAGAGGGGTGAGAGAGAGAAGAGATGAGAGAGAGAGGGAGAGAGAGCGCGAGAGGAGAGAAAGACGAACAGACAGACAGGACAGACAGACAGATAGAGAGCACATGCCAAATGTCAGCACCACCGGACCTTAACGTTCTGCTGAATACACGAGGAGAGAGAGAAGGTGGGGAAAGTGCAGAGGGAGCAAGGAAGGAAGACAGACAGACAGAGAGCACCTTCCTTCATCAGCACGCTGAACATTTAAGTTACCACGATATAACGTGAGAGAGAGAGAAGAGAGAGAGGAGCAGAGATGAGATCGAGGAGAGAGAGAATACTCGAGTACTATTACTTTAATACCATACTACAGCCATCATCACCGCCAACAGCAACACCGCCAACATTACTACCACTAACAGTTCCCCCATGGTGTATCCTTCAGTCTCTTTCCCTGTACAGATGGCCCGACCCGCAGTAAAGCCAACAAAAATCAGGGCCGGAGTCAGGAGTACTGGACTTCCCGGCCGTCGGACTTCCACAGTTCCTGCATGTTGGCTATTTTGCAAAGCGCATGTGTGTACACAAGTCCACTCGCCCTCCCTCAGTCGGCCCCCCCCCAGCACCACACGTCTGTACACACATCTACTCCCTTGGGGACCATGAAGCTAGGGCCTCTGCACTTTGGACATCGAGTTGATTTACGGCATTCAAAAAATCACCCTTCTGTCTCTTCTATTAAACAAACAAACAAATAAACCCCAAGCAACAACCCCCCCCCCCCCGAATGACCGCTCTCCAGGCCAGGTCAAATAGTGAAGGGAGGGGGGGGGGTACTATAAAGGAGGACTTGAGTGAGGCCCTCAGTCAAATGGTCAGTGCGACCGCTCGTGGGACTGTTTTTTTTTTTTCGGCGGGAAAACCCTCACTGTCTAACAGCCGGCAAAGGGGTTTCTGATTCCATTCAGGGAAGGCTGAAGGCGGCAGAAGAGGGCTGGGCTGTGGTTCACGTCCTGCCGTGACCCAGACACGGTGTACCTCTGACAGTTCCCTTTCCCCGGGGCCGACAAGCTACGACACCTTCATCTTCTAATTTCTAACAAATTGAGGGAAGTGTGTATCACCTCGCTCGAGCTACCACGCTGCTGCATACAACTGAGCACAGAATGATTCAGGGCATTGAGCAGCACCCTGGCTGCGCATAATTGTGGGCAGAATACGTCAGGGCTCTCGAGCAGCAAGCGCACTGCAGATGACCAAACGACAGTGTCTCTGATGACGCTCCAAAAACTGGACATGTGATGGCATGATGATGAGCCTGATGATGATGATTATGATCATGGCGATGAGGATGCCCGTCACGATGTGACTGGGATGTGGGTTACTTACCTGCGCAGGTGTTTTGCCATACTTGTCACCAAATGGTCTGTAGGATTGTTTCCTCCAGCAGAATCGGCTCCCCTCCGTCACCCTGCAGGCACAGGGCCACGCGTGTCAACACAACGCTCATGCCTTGAGGTGCGCGCGCGCGCCGCGCGCACACACACACACAAACACACACAACACACACACACCACACACACACACACACACACAAACAGGGAAGTGCCAACACGTACATGCATACAAACGCACACCAACAGGCGAAGGAAAAGCAAAACTAGTTTAGGCAGCGGACTAATCTCCAACACAATATTTTTCCTGCTTCCCTCGGCAAAGAAAGCACCCAAAATGACATTTTCTCAACCCCAGCTTCCTATTCCCCTTATCATTGTTTTTACTTATTCACAGGTTTATCTATCATATACGAGCATCACTGTGTTAATCTTTCTGACATGTATAAAATCATAAGACCCCCTCACATAGCGTCACGGTGAGATCTTTCTAAAGGGGACTAATAACATTATCTAGTCTTTGTTATTGCCCAGTATGACGTCATCTATAACATTCACTGTAAGCTGCTAGTATCATCTCTCTCACTCAATATTGTATGTTGAATCTTCTCACATTACTGTCAAAGCATTTGAGCCTTTTTTACACATATACATAGAAACAATTTCAGCGTCTTGGGCCTGGCGGACGTAAGTGAATTTGTTGTGCCATCTCGGTTTTAAATTAATGAAGAACTGGCCCTAACTTGAATGACTTTCTTACGTGTACACAGTATTCTATTGTCCGGGAAAACTCAATCGTAACTCTGTGGAAACTCATGGATTTGATTCCTCACACCCCCTCCCCACTACCCCCTTTCCCCCCCGTCACCTATCCCTGTCTGGTACTGTCATCTACTGGATCTGGTGTATGTCCGTGTTTGACTGTCATGTGTGTCCTCTTGTAGATGTCTCATCATACAGTCTAGTCTCGCTGTATATATCTATCTCGCATGCATTAACAGCACGGAACTGTTGGCTGTTTTTCATGTATGTCTGTCTGGGACATATGTATGTGTATTCTGGATGCTATCATGTATGTTTGAATGTCTGTGGTATGACTCTGCTCTGTCTGTCTGTGTATATGTCTGGTGTGTTCTGTATGTCTTGCGTCTGTCTCTCTCTTCTCTCTCCTACTCTCCTCTTCTCTCTCTCTCCTTCTCTCTCTTCCCACCCTTTTTCTCTCACAAGTGGTCTGTTTTCACTTTGATATTTGGCACGAAAGCAATGTCTACGCTCAATTTCTCAGAGTTCCTGGATGAAGGTCGGCCATGCCCTCGGCTCTCACGAGATGGATGCTGGCATGTTTCCTGACCCCAGTCAAAAATCGGAAGAAGATGGACGAGAGAAGCCAATTAGAAACAAAAAAAAATGCTGATGGAGCGAAAATAGAAAGGGGGGGGTGAGGTACGAAGAAGAAGAGAAGCGATGGAGCCCCAGATGGATGATCTGTAAGGGAGAAAAAGACACATTCAGCACACACAAACATCCACGAACATGTGCACGTTGATCCATCGGTAGTTTCTACACACAATATGAATCGATGACCTGAAATACTACACAAGCAATTGATAGAAATTTCTTGAGTAGAGACTAAGAGCAGAATGCTGTCACAGTCGTGATCGACTGACATGAGGTGATCGACAGTATACCACTCTGAGCACCGTTCCTACAGCTATAGTCCACGTTCTGACATAGTCACGTATTAGCGCACTCAGACATGCCTGTTCATAGTATAGCCAAGTCATGTTACAGGATGCCACGTAGATAGCCATACGTCTAGAACCATGTGTCTACATAGTATAGCCACTGTGACGACTTAGTCACGGTATATGGACGCATCGCTTAGACAATGAAGTCGACAGCTATAGCAACGGGTCTGAAACGTAGTCACAGTATTAGCCACACTACTTGAATGCCTGTCATAGTAGTAGCCAGCTATCGGGAGCACGTCAGAAAGTGATAGCCACTCTGACACATCCGGATGCCACTTGATCACTAGTCAGCCAGTATAGCCACGTCTGAGATCACGATTCACGAAGTAAGCCATCTGATAGTGCTGTCCTAGTGGATAGACGCACAATCTGAGCGACGTGCCAAAGTAGTGAGGCCAATCTGACAGCTGTGCACAGCAGTATAGAGCCACTCTGAGCGCACTGTCCACAGTTATTGTTAGCACTTGTGAGTATGCTCGTCAAGTTATGCCACTCTGGCATGCGGTCACAGTATAGCCACTCTGACAGCTGTACTCGTTATGGCCACTGATGACACTGTCACCAAGATCGCCTAGACTCTGAAGCATCTGTCGCATGCAGTATAGCGACTCTGACACGGTACATTAGTGTTATAGGCACTCTGATGCTAGTCAACAGTATAAGCCACTCTGAACTCTGTCATTAGTGTAGAGGCCACTACTGACACGTAGGACAGTATAGCCACTCTGAAACGGTCACAGTATAGCCACTCTGACACTGTCACAGGTATAGCCACTCTGACACTGTCATAGTAGTAGCCAACTCTGACGCTATCACAGTCATAGACTCATCACAGATACAGCATCTTTCAAATGGTATCGCGGTCTTCCGGGACGAGCCTAGAGGGACTGCAGCAAGGCAGAGCGTAGAGGACAGCAAGTCATGCCACGTCTTCATGTAATCCAGAAACTCCGGGCGTTCCTAATGCGGTAGGTCAGGCGTGGTCATTGGTCCGCACTTGTGATAAAAGAGCGTAATCGTCGATTACCTGTAATTAGATAGTCCATCATTGAATCGTGCATCGGCATCATCACTTACATTATGCACCGCGTTATCGTCGTCAGTCTGTGTCGTAGTCGTTTCGTCGGGTCATAATCATCTATCACAATCGCGGACTCTAGCTTACTCATCATCATTATAGATCAGACATCACCTACATCTACCATCTGAGCTTCACTAGCATAGACTAATTATCGTGGTCTCATTCTGCCGAAACCTCCGCCATCATTGTTCCCCGTTAACGGCCACTATTATAGGTCGTCAGTCACATTATCATCTACCAGCATCGGACGTGCCCAGCCACACCTCATGCGACCTAGTATAATAATCGCTGGCCTAAGCTCATACTAGACAAATACCTCTTCATTAGATCTTACATCATCACCTACTCTTCCTACACTCCTCTTATTGCCGTCACCTTACATGGTCGGCCGCGGGATGCTTTTTCCTACTCCTCGATGTGCATTCAGCGTATCATCATGATATCACACCATCTGGCCACCTTACCGTCACTAGACACATAAATTTCTTTATCATTTAATTATCCCTATGAGGTACGACCAGCCACCAATACCATCACTGACCGAGTCACCATCATCGATTTTGTAAACATCTAACCTCACCCATAATTTTGTGGACCCTATGCTAGGTCTTGACTGCGAACATAAGCTTCATCTTCAGTCACATTCATCAGCAGGAGCGCCGATCGCGAAACGTCATCCTAATTGTGAACAATACATTTATAGAACAGGTCAGACATGCACCGCCATAATCAATCATGCAGACAGCATCTTCAGGAATGACTACGATCAACTGTCCAACAAACGGTCTATGGTCATCTCATATGGCCTCGCCAGATTGGGAAACAGCTGGACATCCCATAGTGCATAGAACGTAATGAGAATTGCCTGACGGACATACGACATAGGACTGGCGCACCCTAGGTTCATCGGCTCCTGTATTATGACTGTGGGAAATCAGAAGGAGCACAGGAGGCAGTGTGGAGAGCCCGACTGCTTTACTGATCTCTCTCTTTGTTCCTTTTATCTAGATGCGCGATCTGTGTGCTTGTATCGTGACCTATCCTCATTAGGCTATGTTATGTGGATGTTTTATTTTTATGCCATTTTTTTTGTTTTTTTTTTTTTTTTTGTTTTATTTTTGTTGTTTTTTGTGTATTCCTATTTTTTCCCCTTTGGCTTTTTGTAGGGAAGTATACGACATCGGACTATCCCTTAGGGCCTAGTAGGGAGGATACGGCGTGAAACTGCGTGAGGAAGGACAAGGAGAGAGGAGGCGAGAGAGAGAGAGAGAGATGGATGGATGGATGGATGGAAGGATGGGATGGATGTTGTATTCAATAAGGGCCAATGGCCTCTTTGAAGACAAGCACAGCAAACTGTCACATTGAAAAACAAGAACGGAGAGCGAGAGACAGACAGAAAGAGAGAGAGAGAGAGACAGAGACAGAGACAGAGAAAGAAGACCGACATACAGATAGACGGAGACAGAGAGAAATACAGAGAGAGACAGACACAGAGAAAGAGAGAGAGAGAGGAGAGAGAGGTGGTGAGAGAGGAGAGAGAGAGAGAGAGAGAGAGAGAGCAGGGATATATGTATACATATATACAGAGACAGACAGAGACAGACAGACAGAGAGAAAGAAAGCAGAGACAAAGAGAGAGAAGGAGACAGACAGACAGACAGAGAGAGAGAGAGAGAGAGAGAGAGAGATGAGAGATAGAGAGAGAGGAGAGAGAGAGAGAGAGAGATGAAAAGGATAATTTTTCTGCAGTGTTCCTATGGGGAATTTTTTGTGCCAAAATCACGTCAAAAGAGGCAGAGTACACCGGCCCCCTTTTTTTTACTATCGAGCACACATGATCCGCAGATATACAGCTTCTGAATCGAACTTTCCAAATATCAGCACGCCTCGAACTCGATTACTGAGAATCGAACCATTCGGCTGCAGTAGAAAACAATGGTGGGGAGATGAGCTCTCAGAAGCCAGTCAGTGATCTATCTGCCTACTTATGTAAAACGCCGTATGCCAATGTGGCTGCAAACCAAATATTTATACGCCAAGGCCTTACCGAAGAAGTCGAGTATTTATAGACTGACCTAATCGGACTGCTTTGAAAATCTTTATTGTGTCTGAAAGGTGATTCTCCTCATTTCTTTTTCATATCGTTACTATGGTACAAGCCAGGTGGTCTCAGATTAAAATCAAAGGAATGGGACTATTTTGGGGATTTCCAGTTGGCGCAAAGACAAGGTCATATATACAGAGACAGACAGAGACAGACAGACAGAGAGAAAGAAAGCAGAGACAAAGAGAGAGAAGGAGACAGACAGACAGAGAGAGAGAGAGAGAGATGTGACGTCAGCTGAAGGGAAGGTCACGAATGTGAAGACTGTGATTTCATCGGTGAAAATCCCCCCCCCCCCCCCCCCCCCCCCCCCCCCCCCCCCCCCCCCCCCCCCCCCCCCCCCCCCCCCCCCCCCCCCCCCCCCCCCCCCCCCCCCGTGGTTTTGGTTGTTGTTTTGATCAATTATCAGTTTAACATTAAATGCTGTCTCAAACTCATGGTAGGCCTCAAAACGCGTCCATCCATTACATAGTGTCTTAATGCAAACTCCTAACTGTGGCGTGTGGCCTGTTGACTGTACAAAGAAGTGTGAGTGAATTGCAGTGACCGTCCACGCTCGACTTTCTTACGACCTGGACCGTCGATCACTGACCCTTGCCTCCTGTACATCCCTCCTCCCTTTTTTCCTCCTTGACTGCCTTTCTTCTGCTCTCTCGCTCACTTTGGTCAGATGTCTCACATGTTTAAGTAGCCGCCATGCCATCACGTCACCCACTCACCCACCACCACCTCCTCAGCCTCCACCCCCCCCCCCCCCCTCTGCGCCAGCGTCAGGTTTTGTTACCATCCCCTCCTTCCTTCCTACCCCACCCCCCACCCTCACCCCCCAATTTCCCACTTTTCCCATCATTGTATTCGATGGCTGAATCGTGGGCTATCCCCCTTCCTCCCCCATCTCTCCCTTTCTCTTCCTCTGATCATCAGGACAGGTTCTGACGGTGAAGTAAATGGAGAGAGAAAAAGAAGGGGGTGGGGGAGGGCGGTATGAACTGTGCAAATCCAGGTTAAAATGTTAGTATGAGTAAGAGCGAGAGAGAGAGAGGGAGGGGGAGGGAGAGACGGGCAGACAGACAGACAGATAGATAGACAGACAGGTAGATAGACGCACTGACAGACAGAACGTGAAATGGAAGAGGGGGTGGCTACGGACGGCGGAAATCCAAATTAAAATGATAGTATTCAAGAGAGAAAGAAAGACGAAGAGAAGAAGAAGAAGAAGAAGAAGAAGAAGAAGAGAGAGAGAGAGAGAGAGAGAGACAGACAGACAGACAGACAGACAGACAGAGACAGAGAGACGACAGAGCAAACAAATATTGAGACGGGCGAACAGAAATTTAAAAGGAGCTGCAGAGACAGCTACAGGGGTCGGTAAATTGGAAGTAACTGCACATTTGCACCACAGCGAATTCGCGGAAGCTTCCAAAAATTAATGATCGTCTCTAAACATTCTGTAATGAGTACCTGTGGCACTACGGTGAACCTGCCACAAGACCACCACAAGCTCAGGAAGAGGAATAGTGTGGCACAAGGACATTCCCATCACTGGAACTGTAATGCGTGACGCTTCAGACTCTCCCACCGCCCTTGCTTTGAGAAAGAAAACCAAGTCATTGACAGAGACCTTTGATATAAGATTGTTCTTCCATTAAAGGACTCATGTACAAGACACAAACCCTCAGTGGTACTTCAGAAGAGAAATACATCATCCCCCATATCTCTCGTGACTCCAGGATCACTCCTGCGTCAAGTCCCGGATTGAACTGTGTTCGGAGGACAGTCAGATTCTCTGGCCCTTTATACCTTTCTTTCATGGTGACTTCAGTTTCCATGTCCTCTCCACGTCTATGGTCTTGGTTTGGTTTGACCTCCGCCGGGGTCACGGGTATTGGCAAGTCCATAGGAGCTGTCGTTGGACGGACGTGGTGGCGCCTTCCGGAGGGAGAGCTCACTCACGTCGGCTCCACGACTAAGTGATTTTTGTCGTCAGTAGGGGGCTTAGTAGGTGGTGTCCTTCGTATGTTAGATCAGAACAGACGCCATTGAACACCACCGAAGTGATTCGGCAGCAGTGCAGTGTCTCCTCCGGTAGGTTGCCTCTTGACGACTTGACACTGACTGCTTCCCGTGGATTGACGATGCCGGGACTGCGGAGGGACGGACCGGGCCGTGGCTGTGGCCAGGGGGACGGAATGAGCGGCGTGGCTGCAATGGTGGCACATAACATGGGAATAAAGTTGGTGTCAAAAGATGGAACAAAAGCAAAAACCAGAAGAAAAAAAAAAAGCAAAAAGAAACACAAAAGTTCTGGAGATCAATATCATCAACCACTGAACACATGGAGACTTTCGTCAACTCCTGTCTGCCAGTGCCCCGCTCCCCCCCCCCCCCCCCCCCCCCCCCCCCCAATTGATCCCAATACCAACAGCGGTAACAGACTGCGGCACAGGACTGATAAAATGTCTGCCGTGGCTGAAATAATGAAGAGGTGTTGGGCGTGGATCGGTCACTCTCACCAGCATTAGCTGATAAGTCCTGGCCTGGAATCCCCAAAGCAGAAAAGGAAGAGAGGTCTCGCACAATAAAACTGTGGCACAGGGGTCTTGAAGCGGACTCAGAAAGGATGGGACTTCTTGTACAGATTGCTGAAAGAACCCTACTGGCGACCTATAACCCGGCATGGATCGTTGGCGTAAGTAAGTGGTAAAGATTGCGACCCTTGAGTAGCCATTCGTGGATAAACTGTACAGAAATCTACAATAGTTTCTCAGTTTCAGTTTCTCATAGAAGGTGTCACTGCGTGCAGAGTAGTCCGAATACGTAGCACCACAGCTGCTAAGTTTCGAAAGCACTCTGCGCGATAGTTTCTCAAACAATAAACCTTAACAGAAAACTTCCCGTATCAGTATCGCGGAAGACAAATCATCGTACAAAAAAAAAAAAAAAAAAAAAAAAAAAAAAACATCCCCGTTAATGTGAATCGCCAAGCGGCGCTTAAATGTGGACTATCCTGTTCAATTAAGAAACAAACAGGAAAAATAAGTTCTGCTCCCAAGATGAAACCTCACTCCATACGATACCGCCTACGGATCCCATCCCGCTTTTTGTCCACACACTGTGCCTCAGTTGTTATACCGTGAGCAGTATCCGCTTCCAGTTGTGTGGATGTAATCGTTTCACCGTGGGAGATCATAAGACTTCCGAGTTTGTTTTTCACACTTGACGTCTCTCGCTGCCAAACTTAAGATTCGCTTTTCAGATTCTGAGTAAGCTGAGGAGGTGAACTGATTAGGAGAGCTTATTTCTTATTTAACTGGCTTCAACGACCATGCAGAGAGAGAAGGATGGGCTGTGACTCGATGTTTGGCAGCTGCCCGTGCCAGATGCTTGTAAAAGCACACACAGCGTTCGCTCAGGATGAAGGGAAGACTTCAGAAT
>JADBJO010002863.1:205744-213244 GCA_016801955.1 Conus betulinus
CGTCGTCTGTCTACGTCAGGAAAAAAAATACGTGGTTGTATTCACGTCAGTCTCGAGAGATGAGCCGTGTCCGTGTCTTAAGCAAAAAAAAAAAAAAAAAAAAAAAAAAGGAACTCCGTAGTTATTTTTAAATGCGTTTCATTATTGTAGCTACCATCCTCGTAATCTTCATCCTTAATGATCAGCATTCAAAAATGATGTTGTCCGTCGTGCCCAACTCTCATGGTGACCCGCAGTGTCATTTACATTCCGATGTCATGATCTTGGAGGAGAGTCGAGAGCGTCAGTATTGGAAAGTTCGGGGGGGGGTAACTGGGGGGGGGGGGCTGTCGTACCGGTTACCGGGGGCGATCGCACATGATTATTCTGCGACAAAGAAGTTATTGTGATCAGTAGCGCGCTTAGTAGGCAGGTCCCTGTGTGTATTGGGTCAGAAACAGACATCAGCGAATACCACCGAAGTGATTCTACAGCAGTGCAGTGTTTTCTCTCGTGGGTTGCCAGGTGGCGACATGATATTGACTGTTCCTTGTGGATTGCTGGTGCCAGAGCTGTGACGGGGACAGGCTAGGGTGTGGATGTGAACGGTGAGCCGGAATGAGTGGAGTGAGAGAAATGCCACTGAAACGGCACGAAGATGAGACCAAAAAAAGAAGAAAAAAAAAAAATGCAAGTGCCGAGGAAGAAAGGAAGGGTTGCTTTTCTCTTTCTAATCTTATGGCAAAAACAGCGTTTTGTCAACATGGCAGTGGATTGATTCATATATTGTATTGCAACACTTTTACCATCTCCCCACTACATCTCACACACACACACACACACACACACACACACACACACACACACACGCACACGCGCAAGCATACGCACACGCACGCAGGCAGGCACACACACACACACACACACACACACACACACACACACACACACACACGCACGCACGCACGCACGCACGCACGCACGCACACACGCGCACACGCACACACACACACATACATACACAATACACGCGTTTTAGATCGTCTAATATCACGATTAGTGCAAAGACGTTAAATAAATGACACATACACACGCTTTTAAAATGACAAAACTTAGATGTCATTTGGTCCGGTGCGGCATGAAGGTCTTCGGTGCGGCTGGCAATCGTCCCATTGCAAATCGCAGTTGCCATTTGTACCGGTGCAGTTTAGAATGTCACCGGTACAGTAACCAGTTCTTATTTACCAAGGTGACAATTCGCAACTGCCAGTTATCTTCTGGTGCAGTCCACGCTACTTGACACTCACTGCGTTAAGCACTTCAGGTGATTTATGAAATGCTAGCACGACTCGAGGAAACAGCCAGATCGATGTACAAAAGCGCGCCAAGCTTCACGCGGCCAACTTGATCGGGTTTTCCCCCAACAGACGGCTGTCCAGTTAGCTGGTCAATAAACAGCCTGACTCCCCCCCCCCCCCCCCCCACCCCCCTACAGCCCTCCGGCCCTGGCGACCACACCATCATCTGATGACCCCCCCTGGTTGTCTTCTTCCTCTACATATGACGACTCAGCTCGAAGGTCAGGCAGCGCGAGTCTCGGTAGATCTGTACTAGCACTCCCTTCCTAAATCAGTGAGCTTTCGCGTGCCAAGCCCCCGTCACCCACCCGCACCGGAAGTGGGCAGGACATTCCCGACCTGCAACAGTCGATCACGTGTACTTTGGGAAAGCTTTAGGGCGAATGGGTGCTCCCCGGGCTCCCGACATCTGCGGGAGGAAAGAAGGACTTGTGTTCATCCGGATGGTAGTGTTTGTATCAGAATCTGCAACGGCAGGGATGAACGAAAGCAAAAAACTAAACTGGCCTTGAAACTGGCGGTGACGGGCGATGAGATGCTAAGTGTGTAAGTAAATAGATATCTAAACACTGTTGGATGGATCTACTATAATACGTCGCATTGACATTGAAGGAATGACCTACAGCATGATTAACATATCTATATTTCAATAAACCACGTTTTCTTTAAAAAATAATTTAGTGACATGCGTATCTCTACACACCAAGCTATATTTGAATAGAAGCAGCGTAGACTTAAAACATGACGATATCCCCCGAATAGATGAGAATGCTGTTGAAAATGGAAATTACTCTTAAGTTGACTACACCGTGTTTGAAACTGTAAACACCATTGAATACGTTACATTGGGTAAAAAAACTGAAAATTGCTGCCCAATAGACTCCACGGGCTTTAAAACTGAAAATGTCCCTTACGTACACTAGCCTGAGTTTAAAACTAAACTTTACTCTTAAATAGATCAGCCTGGATTTAAAACTAAAAGTTTCAATTGAACAGACTAGACTGAATTTAAAACTGCGTATATCATCCTTGAACAGACCAGACTGGGTTTAACACTAATCGTTGTCATAGAAAAAACTATGTTGGGTATAAAACTAACCATGATGTCCGAAGAGACTAGAGTGGCTGCCACTTAGCGTTGTGTCTGAACAGATTTGTCCGGGTTTAAGATTGTCTGGGTTATTATCCTTGAAGATACTGGACGGGGGTTAAAAAAAATTTGATAGTTATTTTTACAGATAAACTAGATTCAAATGAACTAGGCTGGGATCAAAACTGAACACAGTTCTTGAGTAGACTCGCCTGGGTGTCGAACTCACCATTATCCCTTGGGGGGCGGGGGGGGGGGGGGGGGGGGTAAAAACTTGGTTTAAAAACTGATCACCATCCTTGAATTGACTAGACCTCGCTTGAAGCAGAACATCATCTTTGATTAGATTAGTCTGTGGTTAAAACTGAACATTATCCTTGAATAAATTAGACTGATTTTAACACAGAAAATAATCTTTAGGTCAACTAGACTTCAATTAAAACCAAACACTTCAGTCAAAAAGCCTAGTCTCAGGTTAAAGCTGAACATCATCCGTCAACAAACTTAGATTCAGGTTCAAAACTAACCATCATCTTTCAATAAAATAATTTAGTTTAAAACTGAGAATTCTAGAATACATCAGACTGGGTTTGAAACCGAACATTACCCTTGAATAAGCAATATTTAAAAAGTGAAGGCTGTTCATTTGAATAGATTAGAATAAGTGTTAAAAGAGACCATTTCTCCTGAACGGAGCACACAAGTGTTAAATCTGCAGATTTCCCATTGGGCAGATATGTATGATTTTAAAACACAGATATGTTTTCAATTGGCAAGATATGATCCACTAGTGACCAACCACTGACTTCGTGGTGAAACAACAATTAGGAAGGTGAGATTTCCTGTCATTTCATGCACCAATCAGAAATGTTACCATTCAATGTACAGGTGGACCCCTCGCCCTGAGAAACAACATTACCATTCAATGTACAGGTGGACCCCTCGCCCTGAGAAACAACATTAAATTGGCTTCATCTAAGACGAGCGGGTCATTAAACAGAAATGAGCTGGATCAGAAACTGGGGGTATTTAAACATAGTCTTTTTCCTTAACTCTGTTTTACTTATATGTATTAATGAATGTGTCGGAGTTCTGAAATCTTTTCTTATATATGTATTAATGAATGTGTCGGAGTTCTGAAATCTTTTCGAATAGTATTTGATAAGACCGCAGTTCACTAGCTGATATGCCACAGAGTTTAATGCACCTAAGCTGTGTATCCATTTGCTTCAGTTCAAAGATTTTTCCGGTTTGATTATCGTTAATTCTCATTCCGTGTACGATAGGCGCTTCCTTAAACCAGCTTGAAAGGACAGCCTACCCTCCTCCCCCCCCCCCCCCCCCCCCCCCCCCCCACACACACACACTTCCCCGTTGCTTCCCCTCCCCTCCCCTCCACGGGCAGTATGGTACAGGGAAATGTCTTTCCACTTACATCCATTCTGGCTTTCTTTGATGTCCGCCTGTCTGACTGCCTGCCCGTCTCTTTATGTCTATTGTCAGTGTGTCTGTTTCTGTCTCTGTCTCGTGCACACACACACACACACACACACACACACACACACACACACACACACACACACACACACATACACACACATTTTTAGAGGCTATTATATGTCTATCGTCTGTGTGTCTGTGTGTGTGTGTCTGTCCCATGTCCACAGACACACACACACACACACAAAAACATTTAGAGGCCATTGAACAAATGGACGGTAGAGGAAAACCGGTCTAGGTAATTTATCACTTCTTCATTCCTGGAGAAGAAAATTTGACATATTTTAGGAAGTTAGTCTGTGAAAGAGCGAGAAAAAGACACCTCGATCTACACTTTGTTTTTAAATCTGTCTTAATCTGTCTGTATCTGTGACTGTCCGTCTGTCTGTCTGTCTGTCTGTCTGTCTCTCTCTCTCTCTCTCTCTCTCTCTCTCTCTCTCTCTCTCTCTCTCTCATGATACAATGTGTGTGTGTATGCATGCGTGCATCAATTAACGTGCATATGTAGGTATGTGTGCGTGGATAGGTGGGTCTGTGTGGCGCGCGCGAACACACGCGAACACACACACACACACACACACACACACACACACACACACACACAGAGAGAGAGAGAGAGAGAGACAGACAGACAGAGACAGAGACAGAGACAGAAACAGAGAGAGACAGAGGGAGAGTCAGAATGTTTCGGTGGAATGTCTCACCAGAAATTCTGACACTTGTCTTAACTACCAGTCTCCCCACACACACACACACACGGACAGGGAGGAAAAAAGAAACACGACTTCCCTCCCCTTATCTCAATGGAACCGTTCTTTTTACAGACTGACCATCACTCCTTCAAGTCTCTGCACTAACCGGCCATTACTGCAGCCCCTTGAACCCCATCTCTCTCTTCTCTCCGCCTAATGCCTCTGTGCTCCTGATAGTGCCAATCCCCAGTCCCCCCACCCCCAGTTCCATCCTCACTCCTACACCTCGCCACCCTCTTTCCCTCTCCCCATGGTGTGGATGGAGTGGGTGTGAGAGTCTGGGTGTGTGAAAAACAACATTTCCGGGCAGCTGAAACTACGCACAACAGTTGAGGTCTGGAAAACAGGAAAGAGATGGCTGTTACGATTTAAATAAGATCTCTTTTGTCCGAGCTTTTCATGTCCTTATCAAGCCCATCCGACCATAGGGGTGAGAGGAGGGGGTGGGGGGTGGGGGGGGGGGGTCATATCACTGCTGTTATCGTGTTCGGATCAGTTCCTTACATGCATTAAAAAAGAAAAAACTAAACAAAAAAGCAAAAACATGTTCAGTCCACACACGCTTAAAGTCGGCTTAAAGCCAAAACCATTTGCCACAAAATCTGACATCAAATGAAAACGGTTTGCCTCTTCTAGCGCGTTCTCTCGATCACCCTCTGCCTGTCTGTCTGTCTTTCGGGTCGGTGTATTTGTCTATCGGTCTGTCTGTCTGTCGGTCGATCGGTCTGTCTGTCTGTCCGTCTGTCTGTGTATCTCTCTCTCTCTCTCTCTCTCTCTCTCTCTCTCTCTCTCTCTCTCTCTCTCTCTCTCCCCTCCCTCCTCTCTCTCTCTCTCTCTCTCTCTCTGTTAAAACCACACCTGGTGGAACCTTACTAAAGAAGGTCGTCCACAGTCAGGTGTAAAGAGCTTCCATCAAACGTTGTACAAACGCAAACACTACAACTGCGTGCTTTCTCGTGAGCAGTCCCTCACATGGACTGCTCCAAGGAGCCTGTTTGGGAGGCCTACCTCAAAAGAGAGGATTGGCTGTAAAAAGAGTGGTCTGTGTGCAATTGGCACAAGACTGTTTCTTTGTGGCAGCTAACAGTGGCAGATGGTGGAAACTTCTTAAAGTTAGGGTGGATCTGAAAAATAAAAATTATGACCACCTCTTTGTGTGTCCCAGACTGCCAGTCCTCTCGCCAGAGATCCTCGACGTAGCTATGAACTTCGGGTTTCCGATCTGCAGAGGAGCTTGTCTGATTCTCTGTGTCTCTGTCCTTTCTCATGCTCAGTGTGTATGGATGGATGTTTGGAGATATGTCCAGGTGAATTGTCTTTTTTACTTTAATTCGTTCCCACCGATCACCATCCACATGTCTGTCTGTCTGTCTGTCTGTCTGTCTGTCTGTCTGTCTGTCTGTCCGTCTTTCGTCTGTCTGTCTGTCTGTCTGTCCGTCCGTCCGTCTTTCTGTCTGTCTCTCTGTCTGTCTGTCTCTCTCTCTCTCTCTCTCTCTCTCTCTCTCTCTCTCTCTCTCTCTGCCCCCAAACTAACCCAGACACGAGCTAGTCTCACCTTAGGGTCGTGCCACATTCCCCGACTGCCAGTCGATAAGCGTCCGACAGGTCACTGTGCTGAGCGGACAGGTCAGCAGCCCGGGGGGGGGGGGGGGGGGGGGGGGGGGGGGAGGCGGGGGTCAGTCTGAACCATGAGTCTGGGGTCTGACCGTGAATGGCCCTGATGGGTCAGCAGGTAGGTCAGGTCACCTCGAGGTGGGAGGAAGCCTGGCTAGACCATTCATGTCGTTACCTTTATCTTTGGTACGAAACGTGTGTGGTGGAAGAGGGGAGTGGGGAGTGGGCAACGGATAGAGGAGGGCTGAGAGGTGAGAGAGAGAGAGAGATGGGGGGGGGGGGGGCTATGGGTGAAAAGGAGAGGAGGGGGTATTTAATGGAGTAGATATGTGTACAAACACATAGATCCGTGTGCCGAGAGAGAGAGAAAGGTGAAAAGATGATGATGGGGGGGAGGGGAAGTGTAATAGAGGCGACAGACAGACCGATAAATGGACAGACGGACAGAGAGAGAGAGAGAGAGAGAGAGAGAGAGAGAGAGAGAGAGAGAGAGAGAGATGCAGACGAATGGAGGTAGGTAGAGAAAATTACAAACAGTTAAACAGACGACGAAAAATGGCAGGGGAAAGAGATGTTTCTACTGCAAAGAAAAATGTCTTGCAGACTAAAAATGAACGGGAAGAGAGACATTTCTGTCGAAAAAATAATGTAAGCGAAGAGGAGGTTTCTAATGTGAAGAAAAATGTCAAACAAATCAAACATGAAAGAAGAAACAGAGATTTCTAATGTAAGGATCTAGCAGACCAAAAGTGAAAGAGGACGTAGACCTTTCTGATGTAAATAAAAGTCTAATAGAAAGGAGAGTGAGACGTTTCTAATGTAAAAAGTCTCTTCTTTGCAAACAAACCCGTACTGTTACACGTCAGTTGCCCCATCTAAAGCGGGGTTCACACGTCCGCTAACAATAATAACGCGTCAATATTGCCCGAATGCAACACAACCATGCTCTGAAGACACGCCTTGGCTTCGTCATCTTCTCCCCTAACTCTACATCCACACCTTCCAATTCAAATTTTGCACATGTGCAACTAGATGAGTGTATCACGCATACATGATACAGAGAACGCCGCTTTTCTGCTTGCATTTGTCAATGAGTCCAATATTGTGTGCCGATTCAGTTCATTGCCGCAAGGTCCTTAAATCCTGCGCTTTGAAAGGAGAATTCCTTCTCAAGCTGGTACCACGAATGAGCAGCTATTGTCGTCTG
>JADBJO010002863.1:215744-223244 GCA_016801955.1 Conus betulinus
CTACATTACCAGGGTTCGAAGCAATGAAACACGGAATAGGCATCAGCGGTTTACCCACTGTCCATTGGTTTCATTTGCCTTGATAGGGCTTTGTCGGATTTATGGTTCAAGCCTGATGCATTGTTCTGTTCGCTTCACAGACCTGAATGACCATAGATTGTGTTTGTTTGGGGCTGGGTTAGGTTGGGTTGGGTTACACTGTTGTTGTTGTTGTTGACTTTTTTTATATTGGAATGTGCTGGTTCACGCCGTTTTGTTTTGTGGTATGGGGGGGGGGATGGGTTTTGTTTGGTTGCGTTGGGTTCATTCGGTTAGATTAGATGGGGCTGCGCTAGGATGGGTTGGGTTGGGTTTGAGTGTTTTGTGTCGTGCTGGGTTGAGTTCTGTTGTCTTGTATTGGGTTGGGTTCTTTGTGTAGAGTTGTGTTGTGTTGGTGGTGGTGGTGGTTTTTGGTTTGTTTTGGGATTTGTTGTTGTTGCATTGTGCTGTGTTCTGTTGCCATGTTATGAGTTGGATTGTGGTGACTTGAGCTTTGCCGTGTTAAACTGTGCTGTGTTCTCCTGCCTATCTTGTCTTGTAACCTGCGTATTTCTTCACATCCTTCAGACTCTGCAGGAGCTTCAAGAGGTGCCAAAGTGGAGACTGAGAGTGAGGGGAAGCGGGCTTATTAGAACTCTTTCTACTGCCGATTGCTCTCTCTCTCTCTCTCTCTCTCTCTCTCTCTCTCTCTCTCTCTCTCTCTCTCTCTCTCTCTCTCAGAAGAAGAAGAAGAAGAAGAAGAAGAAGAAGAAGAAAATTCTTGTAAATGATCACGCGCTTTGCCGAGGTTTACACCAACCTATTTCTCTCCACATCCCCCCCCCCCCCCCACTCCTTCACCCCCTACCCCCCCATCCCGTCCTGTCCGCTCTCCATCTCTCACCTCGCCCCTTTCAACTGCCTGTCTCCACACATCCCCACAGGACGAAATGAAACATCAGACCGTACTATGTATTGTCAGCAGGGCTTTTCCTTGCTGGGTCTGCATGAGGGCCGCTTCACCCACGGTCCATTGGCTTCCTTTGGTTTGGCAGGGCTATGTCGGGTTCATGGTTCAAGCCTGATGTATTGTTGTGTTGGGTCCGCGGACCTGCTTTTTTCATGATCGTCGTTTGTCTTGCTTTGGGTTGGGTTGGATTGGGTGACGTTGGCTTGTTTTGTGTCGGGCTGTGTTGTGTTGTGTTGCGTGGTGCTGTGCTGTGTTATGCTGTGCTGTGCTGTGCTGTGCTGCTATCCTATGCTGTGCTGTGTTCGGCTGGGTTGAGTTGGATTGGGTGACGTTGGTTTGTTTTGTGTCGGGCTGTGTTGTGTTGTGCTGTGCTGTGCTGTGCTGTGCTGTGCTATGCTGTGCTGTGCTGTGCTGTCCTATCCTATGCTGTGCTGGGCTGTCCTGGGTTGGGCTGGGTTGGGTTGGATTGGGTTGGGTTGCTTTTGGTTGGGTTGGATTGGGCTGGATATGCTTGTGTTGTGCTGTGCAGTGCTGGGCTATGCTGTGGTGCTATGGGATGTGTTGTGTGCCTTGCTGTGTGTTATGCTGTGCTGTGCTGTGCCGTGCTGTGCCGTGCCGTGCTGTGCTGAATGGGCTGGGTTGGGTTGAGTTTAGTTGAGCTGTGCTCAGCTGTGCCATCTTCTCTTGTCCTGTCTCATAAACTGTGTCCTTGGCATTCCCCAGAATCAGCACAAGCTTTAATTCAGAGGGTGCCACATGGGCAGTGAGGGGACGGAGAAGGACGTTCATGACAACTCTTTTTTTTTCTTTTACTACTCTCTCTCTCTCTCTCTCTCTCTCTCTCTCTCTCTCTCTCTCTCTTCTTCTTCTTCTTTCTCTTCTCTCTTCTTCTCTCTCTCTCTCTCTCTCTCTCTCTCTCTCTCTCTCTCTCTCTCTCTCTCTCAAATTGCCAATATTTTTTCTTCTCAACTAAAGGGAAACTGCACTTTACCACCCTATTACTGTCGATTTGCCACCAAAGAAAACCCGTTTCAGCAGTAACCTTTTGTGGTTCCGCACTAAATCGCGTAGTCGCTTCCCTAGCTCCTTTTGTGCTTCGGTCTTGGTTCTCTATTCTCTATGCTCGTTATTCCCCATACGGGTTCGATTTTACCTGGTGCGCGCGCGTGGTGTGTGTGTGTGTGTGTGTGTGTGTGTGTGTGTGTGTGCGTGTGTGTGTGTGTGTGTGTGTGTGTGTGTGTGTGTGTGTGTGTGTGTGTGAAGTGGAGAAAGAGAGAGAGAGAGAGAGGGGGTGCATGCGTACGTGTGCGTGTCTGTGTTGCTTGCCTGCATGTGTAAGTGTGCATGTGAGTGTGTTTGTGTCTATGTATTTGAGTGCGCGCGCGCGCATGCATACACACACACACACACACACACACACACACACACACACACACACACACACACACGGGGGCACACACACACACACATAACGCTCGCACGCGCGCGCACACACACACACACACATACATGCACACGCTCGCGCGCGCATGCACGGACGCACGCACACGAACACACGTGCACATACACACACTTACACGCACGCGCGCACGCACAGACGCATGCCATGAAAAAGTGAATGCACACACACACACACACACACACACACACACACACACACACACACACACACACACACACACACATATGCGCGTTTCACGTGTGGGTGGGCACCGCTTCATGTGAAAGTCAATTAGGACTGTAGATTAATACCCAACGTTCTTTATCCGGCTGACACAATAATGAAATAGATATTGCTGTACGTTTTCCATCAATACAGCATAAAAGGGAGTAGGCAGGAGAGAGAGAGAGAGAGAGAGAGAGAGAGAGAGAGAGAGAAAGAGTTAGAGAGAGAGAGACAGACACACAGACACACAGACAGACAAATAGGTGGGCTGACAGGCAGGCAGCCAGATACAGCAGCTTCAGAATCGTTTTTATTGACAATGACAAAATACAGTCTTCATGTCAAGGGGGCTATCATTAATGCAGCGTCAAGAATTCATGAAACGAAAAAATGTATAAAACATACAAACACGATCCCGGTATTGATCTATTTGGGAATAATAAAGTTAACGACAAACAAAAGATCACCAAACGTGGGCCTAAATGACCAGCTATGACATACGGAGAACCAAAGCACTGTCTCACAGGGAAACAGCAACCGACATTTTTTTTTCTCTCTGATATCATAACATTCAGCAATATATTTAGCAAACAGACGAAGAATATTTCCATCATCAGAAGATAATAGTTCAATCAAAGTATATGGTCTTTCTCCCATCAAATTAAATAGTTTTTGATTTTTTCCTTTTATCTTCATATGCCTTACATTGAAATAAAAAGTGCTCTTCATCTTCCTTACTGTTATCTGGACACAACACACATACATCATCAACAAACTTCATTGCAGAACCATTTCTTTTTGCTTTAAAACCAAGGGTCCGACTTCTAAATCTGGCCAATATGCTTCTATGCCGTTTATTAGTAACAGATTTCAAAAAACTTTCCGGCTGAAGAATACTTTAAAGGGAATAAAACCATGAATACTTGTCATTTTTTCTTCCATTTTTGAATGCCAATTCTGTTTGTAGCAGGCTATCAAGCGATCCTTAAATTCTGACATAAATGCCCTTTCGTTCCCTACCTCTCTTTGCTGAGCCACACAATACCAAACCCATTAATTGTTAACACATGTTTTACTTTACTAACCCAATTGCAGTGTCCACTTTCCATTTGTAAGTATAGCATATCATATGCTTGTCTACATAGCCTTGATGTTGGAAGAAGTGTGTGTCAATTTTAACAATACTTAATAGATTTTGAAAACGTTTGAATGAATAAAGGATATCTTCCAGAATCACCATAAGCCATTGTGTTTGATGAATGCAGCGGAATGTTCATGAATCTTTTAATAGCCATAGTATGTACCTTCTCCATTTCCAAATTTTCTTCTAATCCCCAAACTTCTGCAGCATAAGTCAGCATAGGCGCTATTTGTGAGTTAAATAACTTCCAGAACAAAAAAGGGTCAATGCTATTAAGTCTTTTCATGCATCTTAGAATTTCTACAACCCCCTTCTTACCCTTTCTGCCGATTTCACGCCACCCTGCATTTAGACTTAAACGAGTTGTAAATAACATCCCCAAATATTTATAACTATTGGTTACTTTTACCTCTACATCTCCATACCACCACTTTTCATACTGGGATAAATGACCACCCATACAAAAGACAATAATGTTTGTTTTCTCTAGATTAACACTTAACTGAAGTCTATCTGCTTCATTTTTTAAAACATTTATTTGATTTTGCAACCCAACAACAGTACTAGAGAACAAGATTACATCATCTGCAAATAAAAGCATAAACAGTTCAACAGCACCTGCAATCAACTGTATACCATGTTTGCCTTTATGTGACATGAGAGAGAGAGAGAGAGAGAGAGAGAGAGAGAGAGAGAGAGACAGAGAGAGATAGACCACCTATAATCACATACGCGAGCACGTGCGCATAAAACACACACACGCACGCGCACACACACACACACTGCTGCTAGTGAATCAATTCCAACAGTAAAATCAGTAAAAATCAAAGAAACATTCGGGTAATATCTGGTGGAATGAGACTTGTCAAGAGGCTAAAGAAGAGAGAACACAGAATAAAATAAAAGAATACAAAAGAGAAAAAGATCCTAAGGAAAAAGTTAAAAAGCTTCTTGAGAAGAAAAGAGCAAAAAACGCACAAAACAAAGTAAATGCACAAGCAAAGCGGCAATACTAGTCTTCATTTTGTGAGAATGAGGTGTCAAATTTTAAAGATATGCAAAAAGCTTGGACACATTTAAAAACAATGAAAAATGGAGTTAACCTACCTCAGTGCCCTATCACATTAAACAATGCAGAGTTTCCATCAAATTTTGATAAAGCTGAAGCTTTTGTTGATCTGTTTGCAAGAAACAGTAGCATAGACAACTTAACAACTAAAAAACACCATGAAAATGAAGAAAAAAGAAAAATATTTATAATAGTCCACAACCAGTAGAAGATCATTGTTTGAATACCTCAATAACATTGCAGGAAGTCAAAGAATGTATTATGAATTTGAATAAAAAATAATCAGTGGGGCCTAGACGGCATTTCTAATGAAATGTTAAGTCATCTTCCACAAAATATGATACAGTTTTTGCATTCGTTTTTTCAAAAATGTTGGATAGATGGTAACATGCCTCAAATTTGGAAGCATTCTATTATTGTTCCAATTCACAAAAAGGGGAAACCACTCAGAGATATACATAGTTATCGACCTATTGCATTAACATCAAATACATGTAAATTGATGGAAAAGATTGCTTTAAAAAGACTTGTTCATCATTGTAATAAACATACAATTATACCAATCAACCAAGCTGCATTTCAGACAGGCAGATCATCAATAGAACATTTGGTCAAACTCACAACGCATGTAAAGCATCAGTTTGCACGTCGTAAAAAACGTACTTGCAACGTTTTTTGATATACGAAAAGCCTATGAACAAGTATGGCACAAGCGGCTTTTGCTTAAATTAAAGAATATTGGTATTAATGGAAACATGTACAAATATATTCAATGTTTTCTGCATCGCAGACATATTCAAACAAGAGTAGGAAATACCTATTCTAACCCAAGACATTTACAAATGGGCTTACCCCAAGGATCGGTAATTTCTCCAATTTTTTTTAATATTTTGATTTCTGATCTACCCAAAGGTCTTTCTAAAGGTACAGAGTTAGCTCAGTTTGCTGACGATATATGTCTATGGAGTAAAGTAACGATGAAAAGAAATACTCCGTTAAGATCACTGAACTATATATTAAAATTAAATACCAACACGAGCTAAATAAAATCAGTACATTTTTACATGAAAATAGACTATCTCTTTCACCAGAAAAAAAAACGAATTTGATGCTTTTTAATTCTGGAAATGATCCAAATAAACTTCCAGTTTTCACCTTAGACGGCACTCTTTTAAACTACGTTAAAAGCGTTAATTCTTGGGTGTAATCCTTAGTAGTAAACTAACATGGAATACTCATATTGACCATATTTTAAATAAAGCAAGGAAAAGTTTGAATTTCCTTAAAATTGTCAGTAAACAATCTTGGGGGCAAGACACTAAAAGTTTAACTGTTTTAGCAGCAGCCCTGGTACGCTCAAGACTTACATATGCTCAGGAAGTATTTTTTAATGCACCTAAATATCTTTTAAATAAACTTCAGAGCACTGATTGCAAAGCCTTCAAAATCGCCCTTGGGGTTCCCACACATACGTCAAACTTAGGGACATACAACGAAGTGGGAGTTCTACCTCTATCTGAAATTAGAAAAGCTTCTACTTTAAAATCATCTTAAAAAGTTTCTCACAAAAAAAAATTTTTGCTCAGAAGAGGTATGTTTAGATTCGGAAAAGGATTTTGGAAAACGTGCACAACATATACAATCCACAAAATCTATTTATTCATTTTTCTCAGATCTTCTAAAAGATACAAAAATAGATAAAAATGATATCGCCGGAAAACCAACGTTTTTCACCCATTCCAAAAATGGTACAATCAAAAGCTTCCTTTGACATTGATTACAATGATTTAACTAAAAAGGATTCTCCCAACATTTTGAGAAATTTTGTCTACTCTCACTTAGAAAATAAGTACAACCATCATTTAAAAATATTCACAGATGACTCAGTATTAGATGATAATAGCACGGGAGCAGCTTTCATAATCCCTAGCTTAAAAATAGAAAAGTTATTTTATCTTGGTAAAAGTCTGTCTATATATAGCGCAGAATTACTTGCTATACTCAAATCATTAGATTTCATTTTGAATTTCCCCATAAATAACAGCCAAATCGTAATATGTGCTGATTCAAAAGCAGCATTGAATGGTATTAAGTCTTCTAATTCATGTGTACGATTAGACATGATAACTGAAATCAATCATATAGTACACCTTCTTCCCAAAAAGGCATTAATATTACTTTTTGTTGGGTGCCTTCTCATTTTGGTATATCAGCAAATGAACAAGTAGACAAAGTTGCAAAAAAGGCAGCTCAAAACCTTAGCGGCACAATAACAATAAAAGTTCGCTTAGATCTGGCAGAATGTTTCTCTATCATAAATAAAACATCTCGTGATAATGCAACAAAAACACTGAGGAACTCGGACATATATTATTATAACAATTGCATCAAATGTAATGACAAAAGCAATGGGATAACATCATACAAAAGATTTATTTTTTCATCCAGGGAGATTGAAAGTCTGATCCATAGGCTTCGTTTAAACTCGTTTAAAACAAAAATACTGCAAAGATATTAAATGTATGTGTGGAGATTCTATAAGTGTCAATCATTTACTGATTCATTGTCCCAAAACAAAAGAGCTTTTTGATAAATCAGGTATTGAGGGTTTTGTTGATGGATCGACTCCTTTATCA
>JADBJO010002863.1:225744-238244 GCA_016801955.1 Conus betulinus
AGAGAGAGAGAGAGAGAGAGAGACAGAAACAGAAACAGAAGACAGAGACAGCAGGCAGAGGGGGGGGGGGGGGGGGGGTGGCAGTGATGGAAAATAAGACGGACGGAACGAGAAAAAAAAGAGAGAGGGTAGGAGAAGGGGAGAGCAAAGGGAGGAGAGAGAGAGAGGGATAAGAAGAGAAAGAAAAAAAAAGATAGGGTAACAAGGGGAGAGCAACAGAAGAAGAGATATCAAAGAGAGAGAAAGAAAAAGAGAGAGAGGGAGAAGAGGGAGGAGGGGGGGGAGAGGGGGGTCAGAGAGAGGGGGGGGGGGGGAGGGAGAGATTAGAGAGAGACATAAAGAGACAGACAGACAGAGACGGAGAGAAATAGACTCAAAGAGACAGACAAACTGTTACTTTCATGCCAAAATCTATACAGCACAAGCATATAAAGAGAGACAAGCAAGTCACTATGTTCTTCCTGTCGAAACGTGTTTGTTGGAAAGTTGCGTCAGTTCGCATGGTGACGACCCATGTTACTAGCATCAAGTAATCTCCCGCTACGAGTCGCAAAGAAGTTAACAGAAATCGGTGAATCAAGCAACCCGACATTTAACAGATGAAAACCAAAGATCAAATTTAAAGGATGTAGACACTAATTGGGCTACTTTCCGTTTGAATTTACAGCATCTTCAATACCCCCCCCCCCCACACACACACACACACACACACACTCTCTCTCTCTCTCTCTCTCTCTCTCTCTCTCTCTCTCTCTCTCTCTCTCTCTCTCTCTCTCAACAAGCATGGAGGAGATGAAAATGATAATTATAATTAGACACAAAATCAAATGGCTGAACCAGAAAACAACGGGAAGTAATCTGAGGCCAGAGATAAGATACCTGCGGACGGGTCGGTACATGTGTTTGATTTATTCAGGCGCATGCTCAGAATGATTCAGTTCATTCTCATTGCACGGGATTTGTCACAAGACATAAGCTCGTTGTAACTTCGGATCCAATCCCAGTGATCACAGAGATAATACGCCTGTGCTAAGTTCTCTCCAAAAGAGGGCTTTTCTGAAGCAGGCGAGATAACTCTAAATCGGGCGTGACGCCCGTATTGTAGCTGTGAGTACAAATGGATTCCTAGTAGAGAGTGTCGCAGGAAACTGAGCTAAGAGATTCCAAATGAAGCGTTTGCCAATGTTTAAGGAGATTAGGATTCTGTTTCCCAAGTTTTAATGAGATTCTTTCAACAGCTCGATGATATTCATACAACGCAGTCAATCGGACTAGTTCTCAGCGGCCTCACTTTTTTTTTTTTTTTTAACAGACAGAAAAATGTGTATCATTTGGGGCCAGTAGAGTATTATATCTGCCCTGTGAGTCTGATGTGATGAACGACCGTTCGTGTCTCCCGCTGATCGGTAACATGTTCTGTTTACACCAGGAATGTCAGTCTGAATATAACAATATTAGTTCACTTGCGGTGAACCACCATTCTCTATTTTCGTCAAAGAGCAAATATCTGCTGCTCAGTCTTGAGCATACTGTCTCTGTAAAAAATGATTTGTCAGTATCAAACGGCTTCGGGTCTTGCCAAATTACCTGTTTTCTTAGAATGCTTTTGTGTGTTGTTGCTGCTTTTTCTGTTATTTTTTTTTTTTTCCTTTTCATGTTTTGGTAATTAACAGCAATCTTGTTTATTGATGTCATGCTCGAATCAGTTCTGCTTCTGCCCCCCCCCCCCCCCCCCCCCCCCCCCCTTTTAATGGCATAAGAGGAAATAGTGAAATAAAATGGCATTACTTTCCTTGCTTTGTCTTGCCAATGTATAGCTATATTGTTGCTCGTTGGTCAGTTGTCTGGAGTCGTAAAAATTAAATGCATTTGCCATCTTGAAGAGCATTTAAATAGCTTAAAACAAAATTCAGTGCCGTCCAGATATCAAATGTTGGTAATAATTACTAAAACAGGAATGGGAAAAAGGAAAAGAGGATATGGTTTGTGTGTGTGTGTGTGTGTGTGTGTGTGTGTGTGTGTGTGTGTGTGTGTGTGTGTGTGTGTGTGTGTGTCTCTGTGTGTGCGCGCGCGCGCGCGCGCGCGCGCTCACGCGGGCGCGCGAGCGTGTGTGTATGTGCGTGGGTGCATGTTTGTGCGTGGGTGTGTGCGTGTGTGTATGCGCGCGTGTGTGTGTGTGTGTGAGAGAGAGAGAGAGAGAGAGAGAGAGAGAGAGAGAGAAGGAACAATCTTATCTGCCGTCACGTTACTTCTGTTTCGGTTCGAAATTGAATGACGGTGAGTTATTTCCCCTGATGGCCGACGCGAGGCGTGTTCCATCTGCACAGCCACAATTCTTAATGATCTTCAATGCCTGGCGAAGAAAGACTGGCAGCCAGACTATTGGACAGTGTGGTTGAAAATCTGTGGTGTTCGTGTCTGTGTCTGAAGCTTCGCGCCTGATCTCATGCAGAGAAAGAGAGAGAGAGAGAGAGAGAGAGAGAGAGAGAGGGGGGGGGGGTAGGGAGAGGGAGAGAAAGCGAGAGCGAGAGATGTTTAGATGTCATTTTAAAAGTCCTTTTACGTTACGTGAGCGTGACGTAAGCCACATCCATGTTATGTTATACCAGCGTTTCATTCTACAAACAAGATTCACAAATGCCTTCGTCTGTTGAGGGGGAGCGAGACATAAACAGGACACATGAAACACCAGATAATTATCCTCATATATAATGCCACACAAGCCATTTTACCTCTGCAAAAATAAACAGCCTGAGAAGTTAACGATGGTGAGAGAGAGAGAGAGAGAGAGAGAGAGAGAGAGAGAGAGAGAGAGAGAGAGAGAGATAAAGCACAGAAAGAGAGAAAAACAGGAAAAAGGAGGAGGGCGGAGGGGGCGGGGGGGGGGGGGGGGGGGCAGGGTGAAAGGAGAGAAACGGAGATATAAAGAGAAAAGAATAACGAAACGGGGCACGATAGAATAAATATGAATTCAGGAGAGAGACAGAGAGATAGACAGTCAGGCAGACAGAGGGACAGAGACACAGATACAGAGACAGCGACACAGCTAGAGAGAGACAGACAGACTCACTGACAGACAGACAGAGACAGGAAAGGAGAGAGACAGAGACGGACAGACAGGCAGGCAGACAGGCAGACAGACAGATAACGTTGGAAAGAAATAGGCCCAAAGAGCCTTCAGACGGACTGTTATTTTCATGTCAATAGCTATACAGCACGAACATATAAAGAGAGACCAGCAAGTCACTACCTTCTTCCTATCGAACGTAGTGTCGAAGATGTTCGTCCCTTTGCGCGCTGATGACCCTCGTTAACAGCAACAGGGGCAAAGGAATTCACTGAAGTCGGGCAGTCAAGTAGCCACCTGTAGGGGCCACATGTGAGAGATGATGAAGGAATGCAAACTTTAATCATTCAACATTCTTTTTGAGCTTCTCACTGTTTAAGTTCATTGTACCTTTAATACAAACGATATAAATACAGTTTTGAAAAAAATGCTCTCTCTCTCTCTCTCTCTCTCTCTCTCTCTCTCTCTCTCTCTCGTGTCGTATCGTTTTAAATAGAACAAAAAGCTGAAAGCAGTCAGAAAAGGGAGACAAAAAAGCAGATAGGCCACTACGTACACATTTCACTGGTGTTCTAAAAGCTCCTGCCGGATAGGAACCCTTTGGGGTAAAAGCCGATAGTCTGTTTCTTAATGAGGGTGAGAGAGACGACGGGGGACAAATCTAGCCATGATATGAACACGTGACCCCAGGAAGAGCCGATAAACAAGTACGGAGGAGATTAAAAGAATTAATGATAATGACAAATCGGCACAAAATAAACTAGCTGAACAAAACAACAAAAAAAGGGAAGTAATCTGAGGCCAGGGATAAGATTGCTGCTGACAGATTAGTAAATGCGTTTTGTTTACTCAGGACACATGCTCGGAGATATTCAGTTCATTCCCATTGCAGGGGGCTCGTCAGACGACATAAGCTCGTTGTTCATTTGGACCCAATCTTAACCATCACGATGATAACGAGTTCGTGCTAAGTTCCCTCCATAAGAGGGCGTTTCTGAAAGCCAGCAGATAACTCGATAAAGTGCGCATGACGCCTATGTTGTAGTGGTGAATACAAATGGATTCTTTGAAGAGCATGTCGGAGGAAACTGATCTAAGAGTTACCGAACTTAGTGTCTGTTTACTGATGGTTGAGGAGATCGACAGTCTGGGCGTCAGTTTCACAAGTTCAATGACTCTTTCAACTGCTCGATAATGTTCAATCGGCGGAGGAGTTCTGATGATGATGGCCCCACTTAGTTCACACCAAGATGTATATTATCTAGAGCCAAAATTGCATTGTCGCCCATCGCTTCAGTTTGACATCGGCAGTTGCCCAACTGCGGTGATACGCCCCCTTCTATTTTTTGTCAAAGTACTAAGTGTTAGGCTCTATCTTAAGCACATCAGCTCTGTGAAATCCGGATTTTAGTGTAGCAGTTAGCTTTCTGATATGTTTCTCTCTGTTGTTGCTTGTTTTTCTTTTCCATTTCATAACAGTCTCTTTATTGATGTCATGTTAGAATCAGTTTTGTTGTTGTTGTTGTTGTCGTTGTCGTGTTGTTGTTTGTTGTTGTTGTTGTGTTGATACTTTCACCAAGACAAGTGGGCACGGTAAAATGAAATGACCTCGCTTCCTTTGCTGTCCTTTGCCAAGATGAGCTGTACAGGTCAGTCGTCTGGAACGATAAAGTTCCGAAGTAAATCCCATCTTTAAACGAAAGTCAGTACTGTTTTGATATAAAGTTTTGGTGATCATTAGAAAACATGAGAATCATTAGTAAACATGAGGATATAATGTTTTTGGTGGGAGAAGGAAAAGAGGAAGTGTGTGTGTGTGTGTGTGTGTGTGTGTGTGTGTGTGTGTGTGTGTGTGTGTGTGTGCGTGCGTGCGCGCGCGCGCGTTGCGTGTGAGCGCGTGTGCGTGCGTGGTGTGTGTGTATTTGAATTTGTATGCGTGTGCACGCACGTGTGTGTTCGTGTGTGTTTAAAAGTCTCTCTGTGTTAGTGTGTGAATATGTGCGTGTTTTCGTGTGTGATGTGTACGCTTGTGTCTCTTGTGTGTGTGTGTATGTGTGTGTGTGTGTGTGTGTGTGTGTGTGTGTGTGTGTGTGTGTGTGTGTGTGTGTGTGCGTGCATGTGTGCATGCGTGCGTGTGCGTGCGTGCGTGCGTGCGTGCGTAAGTGCATGTGTACGTATATGTGTGTGTATGTGTGCGCGCGCGCGCGTATGCGTGCGTGTATGCGCGCGCGCACGCGCGCGTGTGTGTGTGTGTGTGTGTGTAGCCTAAAATTGAATTCAATTTGGTAATGATCTGTGTAAAGTCGAGAAAGGAGGATTTTATTATACTGCTGGGGAAGAGAAAAAGACATAGTGTGCCCGCGTTCGCGTATTTTTGTGTGTGTGGATAGGGTTGTTTGAGCTATTTCCCGTGGATATTTCCTACACACGCAGTTCTTTTCCGTGTACGTTATTAGACGAAGAAGATAATTACGATCGAATTGGTAATAAGAAATATCCTCATTCAAACGTAAGTTGCGGAGTGTTGATAAACCGATTTTTCCCACTTGCATTCTTTATCCTAATGATCAAGACAAGACAAGACAAATTCTAAAGACCAGTAGATAGAGAGAGAGAGAGAGAGAGAGAGAGAGAGAGAGAGAGAGAGAGAGAGAGAGAGAGAGAAAAGACAGACAGACAGAGACAGAGAGAGGGGCAGAAAGAAAGACAGGCACAGAGAGAGAAAGAGAGACAGAGACAATGTGTCTGTCTCACTCTGTCTGCCTGTCTATCCGTCTCTCTCTCTCTCTCTCTCTCTCTCTCTCTCTCTCTCTCTCTCTCTCTCTCTCTCTCTCTCTCTCTCTCTCCCATTGGAGAAATAAGAAACGGTTTTTCCAGTGACCCCACCCCATAATCTACTGACTGGAACGCACAATAAACCTGGCGGAGATAGCCCCTGAGCTGGTGGTGCCAAAGGTGAGAGGTAATGCTGCGAGTGGCGACAGGAGATGCCTCCTCCATGGAAGGCCCGTACCAGATCCCTCAGGGGTCCCATTGGATCGTCTGCTGGATAGAGCGGACAGGACCCCTGCTCCCTTCACCTTGTGCGTAGCCCCACGCTGTGAGATCGGGCTGACGGTGTGTGTGGGGTGTGTGTGTGTGTGTGTGTGTGTGTGTGTGTGTGTGTGTGTGTGTGAAATGAACAGAGCAAAACCAAAACCATTAGAGCAGCGAGAAGTCCAGACACTCATTTATTTTTTAAACTTATCTACATGTGCGTGCGTGCGCGCGCGCGCGCGCGCGTGTTGTGTGTGTGTGTGTGTGTGTGTGTGTGTGTGTGTGTGTGTGTGTGTGTGTGTGTGTGTGTGTGTGTGTGGCTGGTTGGCTGGCTGGCTGTATCTGTATCTGTATCTGTTGCGTATTTGCATGTGTGTCTGTGTGTGGTGGTTTTGTATGTGTGTGAGTGTGAGTACATGAGTGTGTGTGTGTGTGTGTGTGTGTGTGTGTGTGTGTGTGTGTGTGTGTGTGGTGTGTGTGTGTGTGTGTGTGTGTGTGTGTGTGTGTGTGTGTGTCGTGTGTGTGTGTGTGTGTGTCCGTGCAGGTGTGTGTGTGTGTGTGTGTGTGTGTGTGTGTGTGTGTGTGTGTGTGTGTTTGTATGTGTGTGCGTGCGTGTGTGTGTGCGTGCGTGCGTGCGTGCGCGCGCGTGTGTGTGTGTGTGTGTGTGTGTGTGTGTGTGTGTGTGTGTGTGTGTGCAAGCACTAAATCATTTGCGCTAGGACTGCTTTTTTGTTTGCTTGTTTTTGTGTTTTCAAGTGATCGTCATGACGACTTAGAAGCCTTCAACACTGAATTTCAACAACGAATAAACCATTGTCAACAGAAGGTCAAAACAAAGGGACAAAATGCACACCTGATATTTGCCGCGGATTGAACTGTTTTATTCATGTTTTGCTTGCACCTTCTCTTCTGTAGCTGTTGTCTTTGTAATTGGTGTTTTTGTTTCTGTTAATGATATTGTTGATGTTGTTGATGATGTTATGCTTTTGTTCGTATTGTTTATTGCTGTTTTTTTGTTTTTGTTGATCTTTCTTTTCTTGTTGTTGGCATTGCTGTTGTCGTCGTTGTGTTTGTTTTGCTGTTGTTGTTGTTGTTGTTGTTGTGTGGTTGCCTTTATTATTCTTTTTTTGTTCTTCTGCTCCTTTTAATTCTGTCTTTGTCGTTGCCATTATTGTTCATCTGGCTGTTGTTACTGTTTTTGTCTATTCTTTGTTGGTCTTCTTCTTCTTCTTCTTCTTCTTTTCTTGTTCTTCTTTTTCTTCTTCTTCTCTCATTATTGTTTGTTGTTGTATTTGTTTCTTTTTCTTGTTATTGCTGCTGCTGTTTGTTGTTGTTGCTGTTGTTATTGTTGCTGTTGTTGTGATGCTGTGATACTCTCTCTCTCTCTCTCTCTCTCTCTCTCTCTCTCTCTCTCACACACACACACACACACACACACACACACACACACACACACACCCACACACACACCACGCACACACCCACGCACACCCACCCACACACACACACACACAGAGGCGAGAGGATGAGCAAGCGTGCGAACGAGAGAGAAGGAGAGATCACAGGAAAAGAGAGAGAGACGGAGACAGACAGACAGGACCGACCCAGAGAGAAGAGAGAGAGAGAGAGAGAGAGAAGAGAGAGAAGAGCGTTTGAAATATTTTTACTTTTGAAAACTGCTTATTGTGCTACTATGTTTCACCATTACCACTGAGTCTGAGTCGAGTCCTCTGTGTGTGTGTGTGTGTGTGGGTGTGTGTGTGGTGTGTGTGGTGTGTGTGTGCGTGGTGCGTGCGTGCGCATGCGTGCATGTGTGCGTGCATGAGTGCGCACGTCCATGCATGTGTGTGTGTGTGTGCGCGCGCGCGTGCACGCGTGTGTATGCGTGTAAGCGTGTGTGTGTGTGTGTGTGTGTTACCTGTGCGTGCGTCCGTGCGTGCTGCGTTTCGTGCATATCTGACAGCTATGATACTGATGACCATTGGTCAGAAGGTATTGGTACTTGAGATAATGTGTTCTATTTCTTCCGTCGAGGTTCCGATTGATTAATTTGTCGGAATGTTTCTATATAATCTCTCTTTACTTGTGCTTTGATATTGTACATTGCTGACAGTATGTGGGTGGCGTGTGAGGTACCGCGCTTTATAAACTTCCAGTATAAACAGTAACAATAACGATGATAATGATAATAATAGTAATAATGATAATAATAGCAATATCATTATCATCATCCTCATCATCATCATCATCATTATTATTATTTTATTATTATTATTACTATTATTATTATTATTATTATTATTATTGTTGTTGTTTTGTTGTTGTTGCTGGTGTTGTATTGATTATTATTGTTGTTATTATTATCATTATTAGCGCGCGCGCGCCAGAGTGAGGGAGAGAGAGAGAAGAGAGAGAGAGAGAGAGAGAGAGAGAGAGAGAAGAGAGAGAGAGAGAAGAACACGATGATGTTGATGATGATAATGAGGAGGAGGAGGAAGGGGGAGGACGATGACGACGATTATAACAGAAGATGAAAGTAGAAGAACAAGGGAATACTACAGTTTGTACTTTATGTTCTTTCCGTTAGTTTCTCACTTTCGCCTTTTAAATAAACATGATTGATCTTATCTTCACAAGTCTACTGCTCAGGACAGAAAATTTCTCTTATCTTCACACGTCTACTGCTCAGACAGAAAATCATCTCTAAACAACGATGAAGGAGGGGGGAAAAAAAAAGACACGAATAAAACAGTTGAATCCTTTCAACTTTTCTCTGATTTCATGCGTTCACAAACGAACTTTTACCCGTAGACATTCTCTGAGTGTTTCTTTTCCCCCGGAAGTCCGAATATCTACCTACACATCTCAGGCTTTCAGGTTGTGACCCTCCAACCCCATCGTTCTTTGCGAACGAAATAGTTACGGGGCCCGCTCGTGTCATTGCATAGGCGCACTCATTGCCTTGCTGCTCCGCTCTGATTGGTCGCAGCCTGAGCGTGTGCACGTGCAGCAAGCAAGCGATGAGAAGTACTGTGGCTGAAGTGGTGATGGTGTGCCCAGAGAACTGCGACTGACTTCAGCGACAGAAGATTGGGACGCTTGGGATACGACGACTGGTGTCAGGTAGTACTTGAAACACTGTGTTTTTTTTTTAAAAAAGGGGAGGTCGGTGATTTGCTTTTTGATTGGTGGTGTGCCTCATAAAAAGGGTTGTGTGGGGCATGGTGTTCGCCTGCTGAGGTCAGGATTTGATGTTCTCTGGTAAGAGCCTTTTTGTTTTTGTTTGTTTTTATTTCTTTGTTTATTTGTGTGTGTGTGTGTGTGTGTGTGTGTGTGTGTGTGTGTTTTTTATCCCCATTTGCAGCAGATTTTTTCTTTCAACAAAGTTGAATGTGTGTGAGTGCGTGCGTGCGTGCGTGCGTGTGTGTGTGTGTGTGTGTGAGTGTGAGTGTGTGTGCGCGCGCGCACGCGTGCGTGCATGCTTTCGTGTGTGTGTGTGTGTGTGTGTTGTGTGTGGTGTGCTGTGCGCGCACATTGCCATTAACTCCAGAACCCCATCTCACATGTGTTATTGGTTGTTGTGAACACATCTTTTGCACGTCCTTTCGATTGGTCGTAAGGTGTTTTGTGCAAAACGTGTACAAGGTCAGTTGTGTTTAAGTAGACGGCGAAGACTGGACGCATGAAGGAAAGGGACGATGGCAATATATATATTTTAAAGACTTTCAGGCTATATTCAGGAATGAGTGTGGAATGATGTGGTAGGTGAATAATGTTACCAGTAAAAGAATACCCAAACTATATTGTTTACAATCTAACTGACCAGGAAGGCGTGAAGACGCAGAGGAGGACGAGGAGGAGAAGAAGAAGAAAAAGAATGGGGAAGAAGAAGAAGAAGAAGAACATAATGATGATGATGATGATATTGATGATGATGATGGCTATTATATAGGACGATCATGGTGATAAAGACATATCAAACATGGAGAACGTCTTCCATGCAGCGTCCTTCATTATTCCAGGAAGGAAAAAAAAACTTACTTCGATGACATCACACACACACGTGCACACACACACACACACACACACACACACACACCACACACACACACCACACACACAAGCACGCACGCGCGCGCGCACACACACACACACACACGCACACACGCACACACACACACACACACACACACACACACACACACACAAAACGCGCGCGTGCGTGCGCACGCGCCGCCTTTACGAGTGGAGGCCTGTCCTGTGAGGGAACAGACGAAATGATTCATGTCCACCACGGATGGAGAGGCTTTCTTTTCCTTTTTTTTTATTTTTATTTGTATTTTTGATTTTTTATTTCTGTTGTTGCTCCAAGAAGCGGCTGAAGCCCACGACTAGCTGGAGTTGTACCGACCTCGAAACTAGTCAGAAAGTCTGGGTATAAAGTTTTCCAACTTTTCAATTCGGTTGAAAGCAGGGGGGGGGGGGGTTTCCCTTTTATTCTTTTTTTTCCTTTTCCTTCTTCCTTCGTCGTCGTCGTTGTGATCTGTTGCTTCTTCTTTCGTTTTTGTTACTTCCTTTCATTTCTCTTTTTTTTTTTTCATTTTAATTATGATAATGCATATTTACAGAACACAGTATCTAGAAAACTGTTCTAGGTTCGTTAGAACAACAATAACAGCAGCAACAATAACAACAATACCACCATCACCACCACCGCCACCACCACCAACACCAACAACAAACAACAATAATAATGATAATAATAATGATGAGAATGATAATAACAATGATAATGACTATGTTGACGATGATGATGATGATAATGATAGTAATGATAATGATAATAATAATAATAATAATACAAGTATACAGTATGCACACACCTCTACTTACATATACCACGAATATGCACTCAACAAACTGCACGATCAAACAAAGAAGCACATTGGTATACACATTTCTCTACAATTTACGCATACATAGACATGCACACGAACGTATCCATACCTGTGCACTAGTGCATATTCTATGCCATAGCCAGGCCTACTGCCGAGAGAAGAGATGAGTTTTAAGGCCAGACCCCCAAAGAGGCAAGAGACTCGGAATGCCAGGGGTTGTCAGATAGTCTGTTCTGTGTTGTTGATGGTCGGAAAGGAACAGAATCTTAGTCCCAGGTCTTAGTTCTGGTACCAGGTGCCTTAAGAAGTCGTTTATCTGAAGAAGAGCAAGAGCTGATGGGACGGAGCATTGATCTGGAGCACAGCGGAGTGCCGTTGACAGCAGAAAAGGTTAGACAGCTTTTAGTCTGGCAGCGTTATTCTGGATCGCTGAAATTTGTCCACCAGGTATTGAGGTAAGACCGGCCGAAAGAGAATTACAGAAATCCATCCTTGAGAGGACAAAATCGCCCACCAGTGTTTTTGGTTGCACCAGTGGAGAGATGTTAATGACGGACAGAGAGATTCATCCTACGCAACTCTAGATAGGCAACCTTACGTTCGTCCCAAAGGTGTTGTTGAAAGCAACATTACTTTCGTTCCGAAAGTGTTGATGAAACTGGTACAGAGTAGCAGCAAGACGGCGGCCAAAGGAAGAAGAACAGAAACAGATCTGTCGTTGTTCAGAATGGAATCTTTCTTGCTTTTGTTTCTATTTCTTTTCCGTCACCAGCCATCTTCTGTATCTGCTCCAACTCTTTTTCTTTTACGATTCTTGCTTCTGTTCTCTCTTTTGCTTCGTTCTTTTTTTTTCTGCATTCTTTCTTTTTTTCTTATGATGATTAATTTCCGTGATTTCTTCTTCTTTCTTCTTCTTCTTCTCTTCTCCCTCCTCCTCCTCCTCCTCCTCCTCCTCTTCTTCTTCTCCTTCTTCCTCTTCCTCTTCTTCTATCATCATCACTACCCCACAACACAACAACTACAACTACTACTCTACTACTACTACCATCCACCACCACGGCCACAACTACTACTGCTGCTACTACTACTACTACTACTACTACTACTTCTCCTCCTCCTCCTCCTCCTCCTCCTCCTCCTCCTCCTCTCCTCTTCTTCTCTTCTTCTATCACCACTACCACGACAACAATAACAACAACTACAACTACTACTCTACTACTACTACCATCACCACCACTGCCACAACTACTACTATTATTGCTGGTGCTGCTGCTGCTAAAGTAGTGGTAGTAGAAGTAGGAGGAGGAAGAGGAGTACTGCTACTGCTGTTTCTACTCCTGTGACTACTACCACCATCATTATGACTTTTTCTCCCTCTCCTCCTCCTCCTCTTCCCCCTTCTTCTCCTTCATTTAATTTTCTTGTTCCTCCTCTGCTTGTTCTTTAGTTTATTCTGCTTCTTTTCCCTTCATTGGTTTTTTTCTACTTATTTTTCTTTT
>JADBJO010002863.1:243244-245744 GCA_016801955.1 Conus betulinus
TGGCCAGGATTTCATCTGCTGTTTTGTTGCCCATATGATCTGCAGTTTTGTGTTGTGTGATGAGCTCCAGGACAGAACGACTCGGCCGGACGGTGCCAACATCTGATGTAGAGGGTTTTTCGTTGCTGAAATTTATTTTCTGGAAGATCCTATAAAGCACAGGCCTATTTTCTTCGAAGTAAACTTCTCCCTGTTCGTCTGCGATGGCATCCTCGCGGCGTCTGTCCTTCCCAAGAGAGTCATCAGTTTTCAACGGTTCCATCACCATCAACAATGGCCACCTTGGCACCATCGGTCCCTTTCATTGGTGCACTTTTCCATCTCTCTTCGTCTAAGTCCTCGTCGTCACAGTGAGGGTCTCAAAATCAAAATGACAAGTGGAAACAAAATTACATTTCTTCCCCTGTTTCTCTGTTCTCCCAACCATGTGTGGTCACCGTGTCACCTGTTTGACCACATCCGTTGACCAGGACAGTAACCTCCTCTGTGACAGATCGTCATGATCTGAACTGGCCAACTTCCCCTTCCATGCTTGCTTGGGATCTTCTGCCGCTGTAGCTTCCTCGATGTCGCTGATGATGAAGATCATCAATGGGGTGAGGGCAGGAACGGGGCTTCCATCGATCCAGAACAGCAAGGCGCATCTCTGCTGAACAGGGCTGCGGGTACTTCCTTCACCATGCTGTCCACTGTCAGAAAAAAGATGCGACGTCCAATATGCTGGTTTTCATCAGCCAGTGCCTTCTTCGCAACGCCTCCACTGCATGCCTCGGAGCGTCCACTGTTTTGCGAGCCACGAGTTTTCTTTGTTATTGTGTACACCGCCATTTTTTTTTATGTTGTTGGCTCGGCCGGTACATTGCTCTCGACAAGAATCTTCTTTTTACGTAGCCTACTCAGAGAAAATGACCATTCTTCAGACCAGCTGAGGTGCAATGCTCACGGGAGGAATCATCTTTTTACATATGTATTCAGAGAAAATGACCATTCTTCAGACCAACTGAGGTGCATTGCTCACGAGAAAGAATCTTCTTTTTACATATGTATCAGAGAAAATAACCATTCTTCAGACCAGCTGAGGTGCATTGCTCACGAGAAGAATCTTCTTTTTACATATTCAGAGAAAACAACCATTCTTCAGACCAGCTGAGGTTCATTGCTCACGAGAAGAATCTTCTTTTTACATATGTATTCAGAGAAAATAACCATTTTTCAGACCAGCTGAGGTGCATTGCTCAAGAGAAGAATCTTCTTTTTACATATGTATTCAGAGAAATAACCATTCTTCAGACCAACTGATGTGCATTGCTCACGAAAAGAATCTTTTTTACATCTTCAGAGAAAAACCATGACCATTATTCAGACCAGCTGATATCATCAGCAGAAGATGTGGTTTCCTCCACTGATTTCAGTTCACCAAATGACCTTTCTTCGACCAGCGCATTTGGTCATCAGCCTCTGCTACAACCGCTCTGTCTCGCTGTCTGGTCTGTCTGTCTCTGTCTGTCCGCTCTGTCTGTCTGTCTGTCTGTTTTGTTTCTGGCTCTGTGTCTGTATGTCTGTCTGTTTGCCTTTCTCTCTCTGTCTCTCTTTGTCCGCCGCCCCTCCCACCCCACCCCCCCCCCACCGCCACCCCAGTTTGTTCATTCTGTTGTCTTTACCGATTTCTAACCTACCTGTTTTCTGTAAACATCAAAACACAATGAGCAGATTCGACTTTTTTTTGTGATAGAATCTCAAAAATTCCAACAGGTTAGATGTCAGACAACTAACTTATGGGGATTCCTCGTTGGTCCAAGTGACAGCCCTCAAATCATGGGAAGGGATGTTAGTACAGATAATACTCATGAAATATACAACTTTCCTTTATCTTTTTTTCTTCCGCCCCTCCCCTCCCACCCCATCCCCACCCCCAGCCTCCCCTGTGTGTGTGTGTGTGTGTGTGTGTGTGTGTGTGTGTGTGTGTGTGTGTGTGTGTATGTGTGTGTGTGTGTGTGTGTGTGTGTGTGTGTGTGTGTGTGTGTGTGTGTGTGTGTGTGTGTGTGTGTTTTGCCCCCCTTCCTTTTAATACTATTCCTGATGTTACCGTGTTTACCAAGAGTTGCTGGCAGCGCTCTGGCAGCAGACACCCCCCCCCCCCCCCCGGCCCGGGAATGGAGCAGGAGTCTGCAATTACCATCATTGACCGCTACGGCTCCAAGAGGACATGGGACTCCATTCCTGATCAGAGCGCGCGGGAATTGAGGGGCAGGGAAGAGGAGGAATAGGGGAAAGAAAAATAAAGATGGAGAGACCTCTGTTTATGTGAGCGGAGTGAAGATTGTAAGAATGACTGCTCTAACTGTTGATCTGGCCCCACCCCCCCCCCCCCGTCTTTGCACACCCCCTCTCCTGAGCCCCTCTCTAATTCTGCCTGCTCCCCTCCCCACTCATCATCTCTCCCCTTCTACCCATACGTGCATGCACCCATTGCCCTATTCTCTGTGGTTCAGTTACCGTC
>JADBJO010002863.1:255744-260744 GCA_016801955.1 Conus betulinus
CATTGACGTGGGTGAAGGGAAAGACAACAAAGCATTTTCATGAATAAAATGGAAGACACCCATCGCGCATTCATGGAAACGGTGAAAGACAAGCTGAATACTTTCACAGATAAAAGTTGGAAAACAACGAACGTTTTCATGGGTAAAATGGAAAACAACTCAGAACACTTTCCTGAGTACTAGGAGAGGCACACACACAGAGGCAGTTTCCAGGGTAACACTGGAGACACAAAAGAGACACTGTGATGGAGTTGAAAGAAAACAGCCACATCTGTCTGTCGAACAGCCTGAGAGATGAAGAGACTTTACTGATCTGAACTAAACAAGATGCTTTCACAACAACAACTCAACAACGGCTCCAAGGGTGTTCTCATTGTCGTGGTAGCTTGTACTTTCGTCGTCGTCATCGTTTCTGCCGTCATCTTCCTCCATGACCACGGATGGTGGTGTTGCTGTTGCAGGCCCAGGTGTCGGTCATGTCCCAGACGGAGCAGAGACGGCTGATCCTCATCGCCCGCCAGGACTGCTTCCGGCTGTCGCAGCGTCGCGAGCTGCAGCTACTGAACGGTCAGTTGGTGGTGGTGGTGTTTTTTTTTTTTTTAACAACCATGTTATGGTGATTTTCATTCCAAAAGTGAACAACTTTTAATTTCCATAATGAAATCTCGTCCAGGGATCCAGAATCATGGTGCATTTGGTCACGAACAACCTACAAAAAATGATGGGTCTTTTGAAGAGAGGAGTTTTTGTTGTTGTTGTAGTTGTTGTGTTTCTGGTTTTGTTGTTGTTGTTGTCGTTTTGTTTGTTTGTTTGTTTGTTTGTTTTTTTTGGGGAGGGGGGTGGTGAAGGGGAGATCTAGTGTAGACTAAAAGAAAACGAATATTCTTTACAACTCAAGGTCTGTATCTGTAGTTCTATTCACGTCACACAATTAAATGTGAAAATATAGTATCTTTACTCTCTAAAGCCCACTTCTTCAACTCCCAGTTGCTCGCCTCCATCCCTTCCCATCCTCCTTCTCCCTTTCCCCCCCCCCCCCTCCTCCCTATCCGTTCTTTTCTTTACTAAATCTTTGCCAAGTCGTTGTCAAAATGATGGAGAGTTGTTTGGTTGTGGTTATTTGTTTGTTTGTTTTTTCCCCTCAGTAGCTGTGTCGTATTCCCTGTACAAATTTTGTATGTATATATTTATTTATTTCATCTGTTTGTTTATCTATCTGTCTATCAATCTGTCTTTCTGTCTATCGGTTCTTTTGTCTGCCTGTGTATCTATTTCTTTACGCATTTTTCTATCTGTATCTTCTGTATCTATCTATCTATCTATCTATGTATCTATCTATCTATCTATCTATAATCTATCTATATATATATATATATCTGTCTGTCTGTCTATCTATCTATCTATCTCTCTCTCTCTATCTTATTTGTCTGACTGTCTCTCTAAATATCTATGTATCTATATCTGTCTGCCTGCCTGTCTGTCTTCTCTAAATTTGTCCTATCTGTCTGCCTGCCTGACTATCTGTCTATAGTTCTGTCATCTCTCTCTCTCTCTAGTCTCTCTCTCTCTCTCTCTCTCTCTCTCTCTCTCTCTCTCTCTCTCTCTCTCTCGCTGTTTTGTTTTCTTTATTCATTAATGAGCTGACATTGGAAGTGATACACTCTGGAAGACACGGCTCCCATTTTATAAGAGATGCTATGGAAATATGTATCCTGCTTCTTGCCGATGACGTTGCATTAATATCAGAGACAGTAACAGGCCTCTAAACCCAGTTAAATAGTTTGCAAAGGGCCGCTGATTCGCTCCAGTTGAAAATAGATATGAGTAAAAGCAACATAATCGTTTTCAGAAAGGGCGGCTACCTCTCTGCTAGAGAAAAGTGGACATACAATTCGGTAACTATGCCTGTTGTTAATGTATACAAGTATTTAGGTATATATGTATATATATATATATACATATATATATATATATATATATACACACATATATATATATATCACAAATAAAAGTAGAGAGCCAGCAAGAACTCTAAAAACGCTCAACCGGAAAGGGAGCGACATAAGCAAAAATATGATTAAAAAAGGAGATTAAAAAAACCAACAAAAGAGCTCGAAACAATTTTGTTGGTTTTTTAATCTCCTTTTTTATCATATTTAATATATATATATATATTTATATATATATATATATATATATATATATATATATATATATATATATATATATATATATATATATACGCGTTTAAGTTTTACTTTTGCTTGTAAAGATGTTGCTTGCCGAGCCAAAAATGCATTGCTATGTATTATGAAGAAGTTGTCGCTGCTGAACAATGAATCTCTTGCTGTGTTTCTGAAACTGTTTGATGCCCAAATCTTGCCAATGTTACAATATGGGGCTGAACTTTGGGGTCTTGATACTGCTGCCGCGCAATGCGAAAAGGTCCATTTATTAAGTTTAAAAAAAAGTTTTTGGGTGTATCGCCACAAACGCCAAATGATCTTGTGTATGGTGAGACTGACAGATACCCCGTATCTGAGAGAGAGAGAGAGAGAGAGAGAGAGAGAGAGAGAGAGAGAGAGAGAGAGAGAGAGAGAGAGAGAGAGAGAGAGAAAAACAAACGAAAAATCTTTTTTAAGACAGTGATAGAGTACGTACAAATCAATTCTTTTACATTCAGCCCTCTTGGTAACAGAATAAGTATGCGAAAGGGGGAAAAACAGACATGCATGACCCTATAAACATTTTTAAAAAAAAACCAGAAAGGGGGCTGGCTGGGGGGTTAGAAAAGAGAATAGTCTGGGAGCCAGATCAGCAAAATACGGACTGAGACTGGCAATGTCCACGGAGCATCTATAGCTCCCCCTCCCCCTCACCTTTCCCAGACGATGCCTCGTCAGAAAGCCATCAGCACAGTCATAAACTTTTCTCCTGTCCTCAAAAGTCCATCAGCTTCCTCGAGAGATCGTCTCCGGAGTAGATCTTGATGGGCACTTCAGAGCACAGTTCCGTAACCGATGACTGGAGACCTACGCATACGCGCGGGCGCACGCATGCACATACAGATACACGCGCGCGCGTGCACACACACACACACATACACACACACACACACACACACACACACACACACACACACACACACACACACACACACACACACACACACACACACACACACACACACACACACACACACACACACACACACACACACACATGAATTCCATAGGATAACAATATTTTCGTCAATCCCTTTGAATGAATGAAAGGATCTAGCGCAACTTCAATTAGTATATAAGAAAATGAGCTGTATTAGAAGGTTCACTGTAGCCAACCATGTCATTCCAACAGTGACAGAGGAACCCGTCGAGAGCCTTGGAGGTGGTATCATAACTCCGTGAAAGAGACCAATCGGGAAAAGGGAACCAAGCAAATGGCAGAAGAAAGACTGCAGAAGGTAGACCAGTATGGTCTGCCTGGCACCTACAACACTCTTGCCCGCAGTTGATGCTGATGCCGAAGCTCCCCTGGCCTCTACCGATGTACAGAAAAGAATCACTGGCACAGTGGTGACGTGCAAACCAGCTTACAAAATACTCCAGGAAAAGGCTCCTTGTTCCACCTACTGTCACTGATAATTCATTTGACTGTCGCCCAGCAAATCTGAAGCTGCCGCTGACAGCCATCCCCCTACAGAACGAAGTGGATAGAACAAGGCTACAAACATGCTTGAGGACGTCGGGGATAAGGTGGTGAGATCAGTCTAACCGTAGCGAAAGACTAGCATAAAATGGAAAGTCTAGGAAGCAGGGGGGGGGATCTCAAAACGAAATTGTCAAGATCAGGGAAATCAGAAGACGGGGCGGAGGGGGGCGGGGGGGGGGGGGGGGGGGGGGGGGGCTAGGGTCAAAAAGAAATGAGCTGGTGGTCAAAAGCAAAAGGTAAGGAAAAGACAGACATGGTGATACCTAAGCCAAAGAAAGGAGAGGACGAACAGGTACAGTGCATTGCGTGGGAAAGGGCCCTCCAGCTGGTATTGTACATGGCACCTCTCCGGATCAACTTTATCCTCACATCTGTAGATGACCTCCTGCTCTTGAATTCAGATCTGGCGATATGGTAGAAAAATCAGACGACCCTGCGTGTCCGCTCTGTCTGGACAGACAAAACGGGTGGAAAATGTCCTGAGTTCATGCAAACCAGCGCTAAGCCAGGGAAGGTTCACATGGAGGCACAAGCAAGTGCTGGAAGAAATCACACATACGGTTAGCTCAGTTGTAAGAAACACGACGGCACCAGAAGCCTTATCAGGATATTCTACTGGACAGGAGACCACAGATCATAGGATCATGGAACGGCTGAGACGTCAAGAGCATGGACGTATGGTGTACTGGATGGAATGGATGACTTGGTGTGCACAGCAGACCCACAAGAATGAAAAAAAGGCCAAAGCTTATCAAGAAGAAAGGCGACTGGAGCTTGTGCTCCACTCATAATCATCAAAACTCACTGTGCCAAACGAAAGCGGAATGGAGTAAGCTCACATCTACAAGACTGAGGAGTATGCCAGTCTAGCCAGCTGCCTGAAGGAATCTGGTTTCCAAGCCAGTGTCTCCGCCATAGCAGTTTAAGCAAAGGGGTTTGTAGGCTCATCAGCTTATGATCACATGAAACAGCTTGCGATTTCTGATAAGAAGAGGGCTAGAACCTACAGACAATGGGAGAGCCAGCTGAAAAGAGTTCCAGCTGGATATGGTCGAGGAGGAACAACAGTGAGCTTCGTACGCCTGACATCTCCTAGCTTAGAACAGATGTCCGATAGTGATGTAGGTAAGCTGTCCCTCCAAAAGGACAGCGCCTTAAGATACCCACCCGTTGTTTAGTTCAAATCCCGGCAGCGCCAGAAAACACAATCTAGGCGCACAGAGATATTTAGAAATCATGATCTAGATGCGGGCTGGCCCCCTCAGTGTGCCAGGAGTTCAGGACTGAAA
>JADBJO010002863.1:273244-275744 GCA_016801955.1 Conus betulinus
CACGCACGCACGCGCGCGCGCGCGCGCGCACGCACACACGCACACACACACACACACACACACACACACACACACACACACACCACACACACACACACACGCACGCACGCACGCACGCACGCACGCACGCACGCACGCACGCACGCACACCGAGATAGACTACACAGCTTACATAATCTCAGCCTGTTTGTTTGGTTTTGGTTTCTGTTTTTTATTTTCGTGTTAGACCTGGGGAATGGTGATAGGGAGCTAGCTGGGGGTGGGGGTGAGTAGTAATATGGCATGCCCCCTCATCCATCTCCACTCCCCCACACCCCCTTTTTGTTACACACCTTCCCCCTGTTTCAAAGCGGATACAAAGGAAGCCTCTGTAATTGTATTTGTGTAAAAGAAATGACGATGCCTCCTGAATCTGTCACCGGCGAACAAAAAAAATTCTGATCAGAGTGTGAGACAATATTCAGAACAGCTGTCAACACCTTCTTTGAGTATTGTTTTGTGGCATTTCTCTGTTCTAGAGTGCAACACCCGTTCTTTTCGGATTTTGTTTGTTTGTTTCTTTGTTTTTTCGTGTTGTGTGTTTACACTCTCCGGAGCTTCAGCTGTGCAACGACTGTGGGAACAGAGACAGAGTTAAATACTGAAGGCGGTGGAAGAAAAATTTCCTGTACAATTATTTTTCCTTTCATTTTGTCTTTGCTGCTGTGTCATGTTGTGTGCTGCCCGATGGCGTCGTTCCCACGCCGTTCTTTCTCACTCTGCCATACACAGCCACTCTGCCATACCATACACAGCCACTCTGCTGTACACAGCCAGCCACTCTGCCATACACAGCCACTCTGCCGTACACAGCCACTCTGCCGTACACAGCCACTCTGCTGTACACAGCTACTCTGCCATACACAGCCACTCTGCCGTACACAGCCACTCTGCCATACACAGCCACTCTGCCGTACACAGCCACTCTGCCGTCTGCCATACACAGCCACTCTGCTGTACACAGCCACTCTGCCATACACAGCCACTCTGCTGTACACAGCCACTCTGCCATACACAGCCACTCTTAGGTTCGTCATGATGCAGCCCACGGCACTTGTAGTCCACAGATAGCAATTGATATTAAGTCGCCAAGAGGCAACCCACGGAAGACGACACTGCCGAGTGGCCGCAGTGGTGTTCACTGATGCTTGCTTTGATGCAACATACGTAGGACACCAACTACTCACTGACGACAATAATTACTTTGCCAGCGTGAATAATTGTTCCTCTTCGGAGAGTTCCACGTCGTCCAGTGACGGTGCCCATGAGCGTGCCGACTGCGACGGCTTCAGCACAAAAATCGGAAGTCCAAAACTAAAGTCACCACAAGAGCGGAGCATAAAGGGTCACAGAATTTTAGGCTTTTTTAAATCACTGTCAATGAGGATGATGGAATGGAATTCCATTCTAGTTCCAGATGACAACATCAAAGGCTTTACTCTACTCGTCATCTCCTAACACATGCTGGCATCAACCAGGCCTGAAAGATACAGCTTCAGTTCAGCACTGCAATGTCTGTATCTCTCGGGCCTGGTTGACGCGGGTATAGGAGAAAAAGATACTCTCGCACCTTCGGGCGTATCCTTTCTTTTTCATATACCGGCGTGGGCCAGGCTTGAGAGATACAGACACTGCAATGGTGATCGTGAAATTTGAACAACACTCACGGAGATGTATCCATTGAATGGATGAAACTCGGTGTATGTGCTTCCATTCTTTCCATTTGATCCCAAAGCACACTCGAAATGTAACGAAATAAATGCCTCTGATAGGACACGAATCCGCCTCCCAACTCGCAGACCACGACGCTAACTCTTTTTGTCTTTCTCGTCGTGGTGACGTTGGTGTCATCAGACGCCTCCATTCGAAGAGCAACACGCTGCACATCAACCTGTTCCTGGCCTTCATCCTGCGGGCCGCCATCGCCTTCCTCAAGGACCTGCTCTTCGTCAACAACCTGGGCCTGCCCAAGGACCTCCAGCTCACCCATCATGGCGTCCCCAGTTCTCCCAGAACTCCGTGGTACGTGGAGGGAGGATGAGTTTTGCCTCTGTCTGTGTCTGTCAGGCATGTTTTCAGCGGATGGAGGTTAAAAGTGTTTCTGACGTTTTGCCTGTTTGACTGGTTAGGGCCCGACGTAGGCTTTAGTAAAAGGTACGATAGCTATATAATGATAAGCCAATATGTACACGTACACACACACACACACACACACACACACACACACACACACACACACACACACACACAAGTATACATATATATATATATATATATATATATATATATATATATATACTGCACTACATTGTACAACACTACACTACACTGCACTGCACTGCACTGCACTGCTCTGCACTGCACTACACTACTACTGCACTACACAACACTGTACTACACCATACTGCGCTACACTACACTGCAGTACACTACGCTGCAATACAACGTAGCACAATATCAT
>JADBJO010002864.1:0-23863 GCA_016801955.1 Conus betulinus
ACAACGCAGCGTGGGAGGCGTTCTAACAACAGCCCGTCTCACCCCCCCCCCCCCCTCTCTACCCCGCGACACAAAGGCATGTGCCGACACAAAGGCATGTGCCGCTCTATCCCGTGCCGATTAGGTTCAAACAATTTCCGAGGCGATTGGTGACTAGACTAAATCCCTCCCCCTCTCCCCCCTGATCAGTGAATGACAGGTTCATCTCAATGTGATTCGGCAAGAGAGATTTCATAAAACTAGGCACACACCGGCTCAGCTTCACTGACCCCTCAGGACTGCCTGTAGACAAGAGCAGAGGAAGACAAAGGGACAGAGAGGCCTAGGAGGAAACTCTTGGTAACTCCTTGATCTCAAGTCATTCCCTGTTCATTCCCAGGAAAAGTGAGTTGGAACTCTGTTTTTTACATTTTTGAATCTATGTATTGATTTTATGTATGCTGTGTGTGTTAGCATTGTAACTTTGTACAAATGCTTAGCAACATTTATCAAACTGATGAATGATTATTTTGTGTAGTAGTTTGCTTGCCATCATATGGCAAAAGCTCTCTCCCAGTGGTTTTGATTCTTTGTTAACAATCTGACCACTGCTCTTTGTGTGCACCCTGACTTTTGTCAGTGTGCAACTCTGTCTGTTAAGATAATAATTCAATGATTAATTTTGATCAGGAAAACAGTATGCCTGTGCTAGGTAAAAACTGCTACTCTGATTTATAAATACTGGTGATTATTGGAATGATTTGTAGTGTATGACTTTAAGTCTACACACACATGTACTTGGACTAAGCATAGCCCAAGTCAGTGTGATTTGAATTCATATGAAACATGGAAGAGTTGTTTAACTAAAACTGTAACATTGTATTACTGTCTCCTACCCTTTTGTGAGCTTACTTAGCCTTTAAAAAAAAGTGGAGGTTAATAGTTATAGCAGAAACTCTACCATAGAGAAAACTTTGCTGGCTGAGTCTCACAACCCCTCTGAAAGACAGAGGAAAAGGGTAAATGTGTGCACTCGTCAGACCAGCCACCAGATTCTCATCTACAGATCAAGTTCTCTTTATCGCAGAACTGGGATCCTGGTCACGCTACACATTGCGGGAACCAGCTGGGACTGCCAGAAACCGGGGCTTCCAGCCATGGCATCATTGTAAACCAGGGCGACACCAGACAACAGATCTACACCAGTGGGGCAGTCACCAGCCACAGGAGAGAACAAACTGTCTTCTCCGAAGCAAAGCTAAGTTTGCTTACCCCTGGACTCAAACCCATCAGACCTTACCCTCACTTTATGATGAAACAGTGAGAACCTGTCTATGAGTACCATAAGGTATTAGGGTGCTAGCAAGCAGGGGGATGTATAATAACCATATACATTCAGTGTAACTTAGACAGAACCCCTGTGCCAACTTAAGCTTGCTGCACAGAGTGCAAGCGAGTAAAGTAGGAGTGAGGAAGGACCCCCTCATTGTGGTAGTCCAATGAGAACTGAAACACAGCCTATGGAATTGTCACGCCATTTCTTATCTATGTATAAGTAATAAAAAGTTGATGTGTGAAAGTGCACTTAACTTGTGTCAGTTCCCTGTTGTTCAATCGAATGTTGAATGTTTGAACTTCTCTCTTCAATTCTGTATCTCGGAGCTATCAGTACTTATAATTAAGTACAGGCCTAAGGAAAATTATCTCAGAGCCATTCTCCCGTATTTTATCAACACCCCGGAACAAATAAAAATTCTTCTTCGATGACTAGTACCGGAAAGTTGCTCCTTCCACCACTAGTAAGAGAGAGGGTGTAGCATGATGAACTCAACTGCACCACACACACACGCATGCATGAATTCATGCACACACACACACACACACACAAACACACACACACTTGCACACACACACACTCACTCAGTCACTGCTACCATCACATTTTCTTCATTATGCTGATTTATAGATGGAAGTAGACAATAACTATTGACAAAGACTGCCTGCAGAAAACTGGGTCTACAACCCCCTCACAGTAAATCATGAGCTAATGGCCAGAGTATGCAAAAATGAAGGGCGATAGTATTGGCGCACACACATTCACATACACATCTCCACACACACACACATGTATGCACACACACGTACAGACATGCAAGAACACACATACACACTTTTTGTATACAAGTGCGCACGCACACACACACACACACACACACACACACACACACACACACACACACACACAGCATACACACACACATACATGCACACATGATGCATGCTCTTCACTTTATCTCACTAAAATGAAAAATAAAAAATACTTTTTGTACATAAAGTAAAATAAAACTCTGGAGGCTACAACTCTAGTGTTATTACTACTACTACTAGCCGTACTGCTGCTACTACTACTATGGCTACTACTTCTACTACTACTACTAGTACTGCTGCTACCGCTGCTACTACTGTTCCTCCCCCTCCTCACACTTACACCCACACACACAAAAACAAACCACATACACACTCACAAATACTTTTCTTGAACAAAAATCACAATCCAACTCTTCACACATATTGATAAATTTCAGCCTCATGGCCTTTCTCAAGTGATGAGAAAAACAAACAAACAAAAAAATCAATACAACTACCTGATATCCATCTCTGACAATGAGACAGATCCAGGAGTATGTCTCACCTCTGTCCAGTTGTCAAAGACAGATATCCCATGGTTGTATTGGTTTTTCGTTTGTTTGTTTGTTTTTTTGTTGTTGTTTGTTCTCCTCTTTGCTTGAAAAAATGCCACGAGGCCAAAAATTTGTGAAATATTATGAAGAGTGGCATTGTGATTTTTGTACTAATTTCTGCCCTTTTAGAGGACTATGATTTTCTTTTAATTTTTTTTCTTTCTTTTTTTTTTTTTTTTTTTCTTATGTCTCGCCTTCTACGCCTTCTCCATGGCATAAATCAATTTCCTCTGTGCTCAATCTGGCCTCTTCTTTGCACAACCACACCCAAGATTCATTCTGTTCGAACTTCATTGGTCAAAGGTAGCAACCAACATCAACCTACCTAAGAGGCAACCCACCTGATGACACCCTGCACCGCTGCTGGGTTACTTCAGTGGTGTTCAGGGGTTGCCAGCCCTGACACAGGCCACACACAAACACAATCTTACCATTCAACTCAACGAAGGTGCGTTTGTTGACCGGCTTGTGACGCAGGATGTTGATCAAAGCGTAGTGGATGGCCACCAGCGTGTTTCGGTGATGAATGTCGGACTCTCCTCTTCTGCATATCTTCACCAGCATGTCTGTGACAGGGGGGTTAGAAAAAAAGTATATATATGAGTGCCAGCATTTTTTAAAAGAGATTACCAGTGTGTGTGTGTGTGTGTGTGTGTGTGTGTGTGTGTATGTATGTGTGTGTGTGTGTGTGTGTGTGTGTGTGTGTGTATGTATGTGTGTGTGTGTGTATGTGTGTGTGTTTACGACTAGTATAAGTAGAAATCGGGAGGCAGAGGGACGAAGAGAGGCCAGAAAAATCCTGACAGAGAACAAACCGTTTCTACTAATTAATCTCAATAAACACAGACATTAAAATTCATATCAACAAGACATAAAAATCATAGATTCATGCAAAACAGATGAAAACAACATGAACCCTGCAGCAGTCTTGAATGCAGCGAACTCACAATGTCAGGTACATGTGGGCTGGCAATGGCAGAACAACAGGTAACACAGCGCACAAACATGTCCACCAGGTCATGTCATCATAATGTTTAAAGCCCAGCCAATCACAACAGCCACAGAAAATTTCTCGAAGACAGGTCACCGTGACCTGCCAGTGATCCTCTCTTTCTCAATGTGGTTGATTGGAAGAATTTTACAAGCTAGTAAAAACACTGGAATCAAATAATTACAATGAACTGATTTATACAGATAAGCTATGGGTAAACCCCAAGACTTTAGCCAGTCTCTGAAGAACCAACCGTATTTTTTTTATCAATGTAACAAATCACAACTACTAATATCTTTCAAAGAACCTTCTATCAATGTAACAAACTCATAACTGTCGAAAAGTTAGAGTTTCATCAAGGTGTAAAAATTGACTTGTATCAAGGTGTAAAAACTAAATTATCGAGATGTAAAAAGTAACTTTTACTGAAAGAAATACAGGTAAAGGAAGAAGTGATGAGCATTGACAAAGATGCAAATACAGCTTGCAAACTCAGGCAGACTGAGACAATGACAAGAGAGAGAGAAAGAGAGAGAGAGAGAGAGAGAGAGAGAGAGAGAGAGAGAGAGAGAGAGAGAGAGAGAGAGAGAGATTTGTAAGAAAATGTTGTTGGCAAGAAATAAAGTGGAACCATCTGGTGGACCTTCTACCGGTGATGGTCAAGACCTGCTCCCCGTACACAGTGGAAATGGTTCGTTGTTTGTTGTTGTTTACCATGTCATCAGGTACCTGTGGCTCTGTCACTCTTTATTTTCCTGTTTACAGACTGTCATCCAGCCCAACCCCAGCATCTTTCACTCTCTGACCCAGGCTGATGCAGTCCTATCACCACTGCCTCGCCTCTACTGTCGCACACCCCCCCACCCCCCCCCATCCCCCCAACCCCCCTGGGCCTTGTGTGTCCCATTCACCATCCCCCTCCTCACCTCTGCCCCCTGACTACTTCCATCCCACCTGCTAAATTTCTCACCAATCATCATGCTCAGTTCACTGCTTTTCATCCCAGCAAACTTGCTGGTAAGTTTCAGTAACCATATGGATGCATGCAGACACACACGAACATACACACATACACACACACATGCGAGTGCGCAAAAACACACTATAACCGAAGACATGTGAACTCATGCTCTCTCTCTCTTACACACACATCCACACACAAAACATACACACAACACAATCTAAAAAAACGTTGAGAGGTCTGGCAGCTGAATCTTAATCATTCTTACCTAGCAGGAGTCTGATAAAAGGTGTCCAGTCCACGCACACACACACCATACTTGTCTGCAGAGGAACACTTAGTAGAAGACAAGGGCAATAACCTCTGACCGCCTACCGGTCGCAGAGGAAAGGGATGGAGACGGGTGCAGTCTGATTTAAACAGCGCACTGCAGCCTACAGCTGCCAGCTTCCTCGCGCTAACCTCCCACAAGCTTTGCTCCCTACGCGTAATGTGATACTAGCTGTCTGGCTGATAGTGTGTTGGAAATAGGGTGCTGTGTTTCTTCATTAACACTTTGCGCCAGAATGCAGCGAACTGTGGTCGATTGATGCCACTGGATTATGGGGTCTTTGACTGACAGAATGATACCAAACATGAATGGGTCTGGGGTTTTTTTTCCCCCAAAAGCATAAAGCAGTATGAGTACATAAACAAAGCATAAAGCATCAAATGAACATGTTCTTCTAGATAAGCGATCGTATCATATATCAATCTTATGCTGTCCCCAATATATCTATTTCTAATAAAACCAGTTTGGTCTTCGTTTACTAATTTTGGTAGTACTATTTTTAAGATGATTGCGATACAAGATGAGCCAATTTTATAAATGACGTTTAATAGTGATATTGTTATGACGTCTCTCCCCTTTTAAATCTGGCATTAAGGGCTCTTACCACCAAAGGACCTATTTTTTTTTTTCCAGAATACTTTAAAAAATTCTGCGCTGAATCCATCTATTCCAGGGTTTTTATTGTTCTTCATTTTCCTAAGAGCATCCGTTGCTTCTTCTAAAGTTATCTCACCCTCTAATCCTTTTACTTCCTCATCATTTAAATGTTGTATTTCATTTAACAAATTGTCTATTTCACAAGACTCTACTTCCGTGTATGAATAAAGTGATTCATAAAATTGTTGAACTTCTACTATAATATTCTTCTGAACTGTGAGCGTATTATCATGTTGATCGATTAATTTTCCATGTGTTTTTACTCACATAATGACGCTTCTCTAAATTACAAAAATACTTAGTTACCTTTTCCCCTCAGATATCCATCTCACCATTGATCTTAGGAGTACCCCTTCCATTTGCCTCTCTCTCATTTGTTTCAGTTGTTCAGTTTTGATTTTTAAAAGATCAATGATTTCTTCGTTTTTGGGCTCCTGTTTATGCAAATCAGTAATTTCTTTTTCTAACAGGTTTTCCTCTTCTGTCATTCTTTTTTTTTTTCATTGTAGCATACAATATTGTCTTAGATCTTACTTTCATTAAAAGAAAATCCAGAAAGATGTCGTCAGGTATTGAAAAAACGGAAGTATCATCTGAGCGAGCGTTAATTGTGTATTCTTGAATTATTTCATCAATTTCGATATTGATTTCATTTGAATAATTATCTTTTAGAAGAGATGTATTGAACTTCCGAAAGTATTGCGTTTGACATTTTCTTTGAATTTTAATTTTAATAATATACTGGAGTGGTCAGTCCTATATCCACCTCTTCTATAACAGCGTCTTCCACAATAGAAATAAGTGAATCAGAAATAAGAAAAAAGTCTAGTCTTGCCTGCTGAAAAGGGTTTAGTCTTCTCCAGGTGTTTCGAAGACATTCATAATTCAAATCTCGCCAAATGTTGGTTAAATCCAAGTTTTCTATCATGTTTTTTTCAACTTCCCTTCTTGCATTAGGATTATTAACATGTTTGTAATTCTGACAATCTTTCTGAGGTTCAAGAGCTAAATTGAAATCTCCAGCTATGATTATGTTTTCTAAATTAAGCAGTCTAATTTTTTCTTTAAGATCTTTATAAAAGTCTGGATTATCTTTATTGGGTCCATAGATGTTGACAAATAAATGATCATTTTTTTGTATTTCTACAGCTACCATTATAAAGTTTCCACATGTATCTTTTATAACTCTTTTCACCTTAAATTCAAAATTACTGTTAAACATAATAGCAACCCCTCTAACATTTGAGGTGAGACTTGAAAAAAAATCCCTGATATCCCCATTCAGCTAGAATATGTTTTTCCATATTTTTCTCGAAATGAGTATCTTATAGGAAAAGAGATAGAGTACTTTTTATTTCTTAAAGTGAAATACATCTCGCCGTTTTTGTGGATTATTGAGGCCTTGACAATTAGCAGAGAGAACTCTTATACTACTGTCCATAAATTATAACAAAAACTTAGTACAAAGACTATAATCATATTGCATTACATACATATGCATTACTTTTCAAATTGCATGATGTTTAAATATAGAGTACAGCACAGATATCGTGAATGCAATTCCGACCCAACAGTTGCAAAGGAACAAACCTACAAAGGTACAAATATGTTTCCATGAACATCATTTCAAAGTGAAAGAGTAAGCGACAAAGAAGAAAAGACAGGGAAAACAAGGAAAGAAAGAAACCACATGGGCATTCTTATACACATGTGACAACAAATACAATGTAAGCTCACTCATGCTGGCTCCGCGACTAAGCAATCATTGTCGTCAGTAGGGGGCTTAGTAGGTGGTGTCCTGCGTATGTTAGATCAGAACAGGCACTACTGAACACCACTGAAGTGACTCGGCAGCAGTGCAGTGTCTCCTCCGGTGGGTTGCCTCTTGACGACTTGACATTGACTGCTCCCTGTGGATTGCCGGTGCCGGGGCTGTGGCGGGGCCCGACCAGGCTGTGGCTGTGGACAGGGTGTCGGAGTGAGTGGCGTGGGTGCACTGCCTCTGAGGTGGCGCAGAGGTTGGGACAGCAAAAAAAAAACAAACAAAAAAACAAACAAAAAAAGCAAACAAACAAAAAAAAAAAACCAAACAAACAAACAAAAGAAAAAAAAAAAATTTATAGATATATATGCCATCCTTAGCATGTAACCAGAGAGAGACAACACGAGCCTTGTGTGAACCTTGTGCAGTCTAAAAAGCTAATCAATCAAAACAATGACATGGTGTAAGCTTGAGTATGGCCGCCAACGCGGCGGGCAGTAGAAAGCAGCCACACAAGCAAACCCTCTCACCTCTCCTCCAATTTCCCACCGTTCAGAGCATGAGAAACTGCTCCCCTCCCGGGCAATCCCAGAGTGAAAAACAACAACAACAAAAAAAACAACCAACCAACAGGGTATGATAACGACAATAAACAAGAGTACCAATCAATGGCATTGAGGGGACCAACTGTATTCAGATGAAAATCAGATTAGTCCGATTTACACAGGACGTGCCCCGATCTACATTCAAAACACACACACACACACACACACACACACAAATCAGTTCATTCCTCGGGCCGCATAGTCATTTCCTGACACCACGAGCGTGCGTGCGCACGCGTATTACACAAGTTATAAATCTATGTATACGTTTGCGCGCATGCGCGTGCGAATATGTGTGCATGAATACATGCATGCATACACCCCCACACGCACGCACGCGCTCCCAACAAACACACACTACATATACCACAAATATCAAGTCATAAACCATATGTACAAAATAGTCGACAGCTTTTTTTTTTTTACCCTCCCCCCCCCCCCCCCCCCCCTTTTTTTTTTCCCCTCCCTTTCTTTTCCTTTTTTTCCTTCCTGTTTTTCTACCAAAACTGAACCCATTTTAAGACATAATGTACACTGGAAAACAAACCATTCTATGTCAGAAACAAAAATCTGCCATGAACCATTATAATAATCATGTCACATGGGCACAATGTCAAAAAAAAAACCCTGTTGGAACTTGTATACATAAAATTATTGTACGTGCGAACGGATGTGTATGAGCACGTATGCGCTCCCATGTAGGTGCGTGCACACACATGCACGTGTGCTAGGTTTATCTGTCCTGACAGAAATCCAGTGAAATGTACATCTTCAAATTAATGGTTGACATTGGGAATCACCCGTTCTTCTTTCGTACGCATTGCTGGCAAGCACCACAAAGACTTGTCAACAAAAAAAAACATTGAAACCGACTAATGAATACACACAAAGTGAAAGTAAAGTTCAACTCAGTGGACAGCATGCGTCCTCCTTTCAATTGCGCTCAAACTCAGACAGACTGGACATGCATACATCTTTACATCTGAAAGAAAATTATTCGTGGTACACCTACCTGACAGCTGGTAGAGGGCCAGAACAACAGTCACATTGGCACTGGGAACATGGCGGTGGTTTCCCTACCATGGCCTAGGCATGTTTTGCTTTGTTTATCTATGTGCTCTACGTGCTTGTGATGAAGCAAGCCAATACTAATTTTATCACAGCCACACCATGCTTTCAGTAAAGCAAGATTTTAGTATGCTACACAAGCAGATGTCAGTTACAAACAATGAAATGCTTCCTACCTGACCTTGTACTTTCGCCCTTTCCAATCATTTGAAACTGATGTCATATATACACACACCAATGCAAAATGTTGTCGCATTTCATCTTCATTGTGAGCCTACTCGCGACTGGAGAGAGAGAGAGAGAGAGAGAGAGAGAGAGAGAGCGAGAGAGAGATGGAGAAAGAGACAGAGTGAGAGAGAGCGAGAGCGAGTGAGCATGCACACTGACTGACTCATTGAAACCAATTTATTTTCAGGTTAACTCAAGGTTGTACTGACATTTAAGAAAACATTATCAACAGAATACCAACGTTTTTCATTCAAAGCAAAGCAAAGAAACATAATTAACACACAAAAAATACGCGGCACACATACACATACACACTTACTCACGCATCATACACACACACATATGCAAGTGCGTGCGCGCGCACGCACACAAACATACGCACTTACACAAGTACACACATCTCAATACGAACACACCCATACCCTCACATACACTCAAACTTACACACTCACACACACAGACATACATACGCCCACACACACACACACGCGCGCGCGCGCGCGCCACACACACATATGTACACACGTGCGCACGCACACGCGCACGCATACACACACAAACACTCATACGCGGCACTTGTACACACACGCATTCCCTCTCACGAACACACGCATACATACACGCGCACACGCACATACACACCCACGCTCTCTCTCTCTCTCTCACACACACACACACACACACACACACAGGCATACACACGCCCACACACACACACACACGCGCGCGCGCGCGCGCGGCCCACACACACATATGTACACACGTGCGCACGCACACGCGCGCGCATACACACACAAACACTCATACGCGAGCACTTGTACACACACGCATTCCCTCTCACGAACACACGCATACATACACGCGCACATGCACATACACATCCAAGCTCTCTCTCTCTCTCACACACACACACACACACACACACACAAAAAAAAAATTAATAAAAAAGGAATTCTGCCCATCATATACAATCTTGTACCCCTTTGCACCTTTCCACCAACTCTCTTCCCCTCTCTAAAACATCAAAGGGGGGTCATAAGATTTGACACGAAGCGACAGGGCGCTATTAATTTCAGCTGTGGCAATTGCTTTCTATTTTCCTGTAACAATGCTAGTTACTGGACTTCCAGCGACTGTGGAGTCAACCCTAAACGCCCTGCTGACTGAAAACTGTGTTTCAAACTGGAAAATTACTGGAGAAGGCAGCAACACAGTGGCGATATACATGTAGTCACACAGAACTGGTATTTCTGAATACCGGTATATATGGGCTCTTTGTGTGTGTGTGTATGTGTGCATGTGCACGCGCGCGCGTGTGTGTGTGTGTGTGTGTGTGTGTGTGTGTGTGTGTGTGTGCTTACGTTTGTGTATGTAGAAATTATCTCGTCTATAGGCTTATTGCTTTGATGTTTGGACAAACGAACAAATGAATGAACGAAGTTTAATGCTGTTAGGCTGTAAAACCAATTAAGCAAATCGGCAGGATGTACAACAACAAAACGCGACTCAATTTGGATTTCACTGACATCGAAACCACAGCATTGTCCTTTTCTTTCACTTTACGTGACAAAATCAAGAACGAGAAAATATCACAGGTATTCACTGTCAGCTCTGTAGATGACGGTCACCCCAGGTAAAAACTGGATCAGTCTGTGGACAGAGTGCAGCCGCCATAGAACACAGGCTTGGGTCTCTGCATGCTTCGTGTTGCCGATGCGTCTTCCTTTCCAATGCAGGCCACTTTAAAGACATTCCTCCGATGACATGTGTTTTTCTTCCTGCTTGTCAAACCAGAATAAGCAATCGTCCTCCGAACACGGATCGCAGGAATATTCTAGAATGACGTCGTCTGATTCACCCAGCAGCACACCCATATCATCCGTTGATGGAACACGACCTTCTGAAATGCTTGATTTCTGTGCGGGTTTCGGAATCGTCTCTGCACCTGTCGCTCTGTCAGAGTAACGACATTACCCTTAACCATTCCCATGTCAAAACCAGCGACAATTTTGTCTATATAGCTTGCTCCAGAATTGTGTCGATGTCCCACGGGTGGATTTCTTGGGCCCTGCTGTTACACTCCGACAGATCGGAATGCAAACACCGAAGCGTATCTTGAATATGCGACGTGTCATCATCATCTTGAGTTGGCTTGATGTGTTCTTCCTGTGCTGTGTACTGTGTTCATCCAATTCAATGTTAGGTACGGCCAGTTCATTCGCGACACAAGTGGTACCGAGACCAGCGCCAACCTGTTCATGTCATCTGTTCTGCTGCTTCGATCTCTCCTGATCCTGTCGCACCTGGCTGGGAAGGGAGACTTCTTCCTGTAGTAATGAACTTGCGTTTTCCGGTTCAGCAAAGATCTGCCATTGTTGTTGACACTGGGCTGACCAGCTTCAGTCGCAGAGCACGCACACACACACACACACACACACACACACACACACACACATACACTGAAGTTTATCTCCACCCCACACCTACTTTTTCAAACGAGCACACACACATACAAAAGATTGGAATGAAGTAGGCCTACATGTAAGCAACAAGACTAGCCAGTGCAGGGTTGGTCACACACACACACGTGCACGCATACACACACACACAGGGCCAGAGAGAGAAAGAGAGAGAGAGAGTGATATCACTACGTATAACAGCTTACTCTACTATGAAAGCATGCTTGGGTGCTCACTTGCACACTCTTACTCTTATGTATGCAGAGAGAGAGAGAGAGAGAGAGAGAGAAAGAGAAAAAAATAAGCACCACGTGTGAGTGTATGATGTCTTGAGCACCGCGGCTCTCACACTGCGATGAATCACACTATGCTATATAGAGCCACCTGGCACTTCACCGACACTGCTGTCCGGCCAACTGACGAAAACGCGTAACACCCACGAAATAAAGCTGAAGGGTGCACACAAACGTGGGATGTACCAAAGTTATATCAAACGGCACAAAAAAGAATCACAACACACAAATCGCACACAGAGTTAATTATATTCAGTTATGGGGAGATAAAGCATAAAACACACAAGAAAACTTTAGCACAAGAATCATGCAGTACTCATTGTCTGCAACAGCTAGGCGCGCTGTTCCCACCGTATCGCTACACTGCGGTGAAGGTCACAGCATGGGGTCATCCACAGTGCACGAAGCCATAAACTAAAGAGGGCGATTTTCATCTGGGCTGGACGGCTGTGACACACACAACCCACACACAAACACACATATCCACAAACACAACACACAAACACAATATCAAAAACGTTGAGGTTTGCAGTGATAATTCTTATGCACAAATGTGCGTCTCTGACACATAAACTTCCCATCTGACACACTGGAATTCAGGCCAGTGCGTCACAAAAAACATACCCAAATTTACTGTGACGACCTGATTTTCTCCTGTATGCATTCCAACTCTGAGCAGCGCATCACGCAAAAGGGCTTTTGTCTTGTCTGCCACGATTAGAATTTAAAAAAATGTAAATTTCTACAACATTTAGAACGTTCTGTATCAATGAACACTTCTGCTTGAGAATTTTCTCTACTGAAAACCAATAAGTCATCAAAATAGACTAGGCCTATCCAGTCTTTGATTGGGCAACAAGATCATGTGATTCATCTAACTGGGTCAGGGAAAAGCATGGAAAACCGTAGAAATTTCGGCTTTTCAGAATCAAAATCCGACAGCTCAGCTGTGGCTTGTGGGTGTTAATCCAGTGAATGGAACAAAAGTTGAACGATCTATGCAACATAACCATTTCGGATAATTACAATGGCTCCATTCTGGATACATTATGAATGCATTGCTCTCAGAGGAGGAATGGCCAGACTACAGTTTCATTGTAAGTTCCACCGGGATTCTTATGATCACTGCATGGCGATTTGAATTTGGTCATACAATAAAATATTTCAACACTGAAGGAAATGGCTCGCGGAGTGGAAATTCTGTGATGATAATCGAAGAGGACATCCCACAAAACAAGTTTCACTGTTAAAATCCTGACAATGTAGGTGCTCACATTTACTCATGTTAGTTGGTAACACTTTAAAAACATAGGAACACAAATGAAAATAGATAATATTTAGCACTGTCTGGAACGGATTATTAACTTTATTATAAACACCTCTTTTCTAATGTATTTCTGTCTCTATTATAAACACCTCTTTTCTAATATATTACTGTCTCTTTCTCTGCACATTCATGTGTATGAGCCAGTGAGAGCATGCTTGTATGTGTGTGTGTGTGTGTGTGTGTGTGTGTGTGTGTGTGTGTGTGTGTTCACTACATTTTCTAGCAGCTGTTAATGGTGACCCCCTAAATACTTTTGTGACCCCCTCACACTTGTCTGCAGAGTAATATTAGTTAGAAGGGAAGGGAAATGACCCCTGACCTCCTGCCGCTCACTGAGAAGAGGCGAGAGGCAGCATTCTGACTGAACAGCGCACTGCAGCACGTAGTTGCCACCTGCCTTGCCCTAACATTCTACAAGCTTTCCTCCCTACTCGTAATGTGATACTTGCCATCTGGCTGATGGCGGGCCGGAAACAGGGAGCTGTGTTTCTTCATTAACATTTTGTGCCAGAAAGCAGCGGACTGTGTGTGATTGATGTCACCCGATCGTTGGGTCTTTGACTGACAGAACAGCACCAAACATGAATGGGCGTTGCTTCATATGCAGCACAAAGAGTTGCCGACAAAAAAACAATTGAAACAGACTGATGAACACACAGAGAATGAAATGAAAATTTAAACACCAGCCGCCGTGGCGAAGTGGTTAGCGACGCGGACTCCCGGCTGGGAGGTCGTGGGTTCGAATCCCATCAGAAGTCATGTGGGTTTTTCTGCCCCGACCAGCTCCTACCCAGAGTTGAGTTTGCTGCGGGCTCAGTTGGGAAGACTGGGACCACACAGTCGAGTTTTATCCACTTAATGGATGCGTTTCTGAGAGTGTTGCTCAAATTTCCTGACCAACACTGCAGGTGTCTGTATCTCTCGGGCCTGGTTGACGCCGGGATATATTATGAAAGAAAGCGAAGAGTACAGCCCTGTCATGTAGTCTCAGAGACCGAAATGGAAATCCGTAGCATCATCTTAAATCATCCTCATTCTCATCGATCAGCATAAAAAAGTCTCAAATTCTGTGGCCCTTCATGCCCTGCTCTCATGGTGACCTCAGTTTCGATGTCCTCTCCACGTCTGTGGCCTTGGTTTGGTTCCGTCGGGTCACCGGTATTGGCGGGTCCATGGGGGCTGTCGTTGGACGGACGTGGTGGCGCCCTCCCGAGGGAGAGCTCACTCACCCCGGCTCCGCGACTAAGCAATTATTGTCGTCAGTAGGGGGCTTAGTAGGTGGTGTCCTGCGTATGTTAGATCAGAACAGGCACCACTGAACACCACCGAGGTGACTCGGCAGCAGTGCAGTGTCTCCTCCGGTGGGTTGCCTCTTGACGACTTGACACTGACTGCCCCCTGTGGATTGCCGGTGCTGGGGCTGCGTCGGGGCCAACCGGGCTGTGGCTGTGGACGGGGTGTCGGAATGAGCGGCGTGGGTGCACTGCCTCTGAGGTGGTGCAGAGGTTGGGACAGCAAAAAAAAAAAAAAAAAAAAAAAAAAAAAAAATGAAAATTTAACCCAGTGGAGAGCATGCATCTTGATTTCAGTCACGCTCAAACTCAAACATGTTGGACATGCACATCTTTCCTTTACAAATGACAGAGATTTATTCGCGGTACGCCTGTCTGACAGCTGGTAGAGGGCCCCTACAACAGTCACTGTTGGCACTGGTCAGCTTCACTGGGAACATGGCGGTTTCCCTACCACGGCCTAGGCATGTTTTGCTTGTTTATCTGTGTGCTTTACGTGCTTGTGATGCATGCCGATACTAATTCTATCAAAGCCACACCACGCTTTTAGTAAAGCAAGATTTTAGCATGCTACACATTTTTGTCAGTTATAAACAATGAAATACTTCCTACCGGACCTTGTGCTTCCTCCATTCGAATCACAGAATATAATCCATTTGAAACTGATGTCAGATATACCAGCACAGGCCAATGCAAATTGTTGTCGCACTTTCATTTTCATGGCAAACCTACTCAACGACTGGGTCACACCATTTCGTAACATCGGTATGAGAGAGAGAGAGAGAGAGACAGAGAGAGAGAGAGAAGAGAGAGAACAGAACAGAACAGAACAGAACAGAATTTTATTCAAAAGGCCAAGCCCCATTTGAAGGGGTGTGAACAATAAGAATGAATATATGATACAAATATGAATGACACTGTCATCCCATTATAAGCATGAGAACTAGGTCAAATGCAAGACTGAAAACCAATTTCCAACTTACAAAGGAAAATAATGGAAATTCAATAAAGAAAATCATTGCATTCGCACATTTATAGACTCAATTAACAAATTCACATTCATACAACAACAAATTTGATAATTCAAGATATAGCTATTTCCCTTCTCTTAAAGGCTTGTGTAAAGATATACAGCAAAATTTTTAACGACTTCTGTCTTTCGAAGCTAAAAGTAATGTTAATCTGAAATCACTAGGATTATTGTAATATTTTGGATGTATTAAACTGTGTCTTAAATCATCAAAAGCAGGGCAAAAAAAAACAAAGTGAATTTCATCATCTGTGACAGATCTACACAATGGGCATTTCATGACACGTTCGTTATCCCTGTTATATCTTGAACTATGCACTGATAAGTTAGAAATCCCAAATCTAAATCTTTGTTAGTGTGTATCGTATAAATATGTTCAAATCCAAAAGTAAATATGTTTCTAGATCATGAGACATCTTGAATTTTCTATAGTTTATAAATCTGTCACTGTCATCCATATGACAATTCCAGCTTTGCCACCTGCAATCGATCAATCTTTGTTTGAACTCTCTTATAAAAGAATTTATACATCCTACACCTTGATTTTCCCATACATAACAGAAGCCATAACTATTCAAAACATCCCGAACTTTCGAAGCCCAATTGACTTTTCCTCTATTTGACAAATCTAATAACATTTTATATACTTTGAATGGCAGTCTATGCTCCTCCATTCGGGTTAATTTCAACCAGTATCTAATACAGGAAACACTAGAATTAATAAACAGGGGGAATCGATTTAATTCACCATATACAAGATCATTCGGTGTTTTGATACCTACCCCTAAATACTTCTTTAACACAAACAAATGAACACTTTCTATTACTGATGAAGCATCTTCTAACCCAAATCTCAGCACCATATAGAAGCATAGATTGAATCTGTGAATCGAAAAGCTTCAAGAATAATTTAACAGAGTTATTATTCAACTGATTCAACTTACAAATAATGCGAATAGCAGCTCGTTTCCCTTTGTTCGCTAAATCTTGGCATGCAGGCTTAAAACTCAGTCTGTTGAAAAACAAGATACCTAGGTAGCGATATGAATTCACTACATTCATCTTAACATTGCCGTAAAAAACCATCTCTCTGTGCTCGCTAGGTATCCCCCTTTTCTAAAAACCATATGCTAGATTTTTCTAAATTAACTTTAAGTTGTAACTGGCATGCAGCTTTATGAAGATTATTTAGTTGTGTCTGCAATCCAACCACAGTTTCTGACAATAGTATAATGTCATCAGCAAACAAAAGAATAAACAATTCAATCATATCCATATTGAGACTAACACCATGTCTACCATTATTCATAATTTCAAGCGCAAGTTCGTTAATAAATAAACAAGAACAGAAGAGGACTACAAATATCGCCTTGTTTCACACCGTTCGTACAATTGATATAACCTGTGTACTGTGTACCACAACGAACTCGAGCTTTAACAACCTCATACATACTTCTAACACATCTGTAAATTTTACCTTTAATTCCATTCTTTAACAAAATAGGCCACAGTAATTTTCTTGAAATTGTGTCGAACGCTTTCTCGAAATCAATGAAAGCTACATACAGTTTTCTATTACATGAAAATTGTTTTTGAATGACTGCTAAAAGTGTAAATATGTGATCGGTTGTAGAATAATTTTGTTTAAACCCAGCTTGGAATTCACCGGTAATATTGTTCTGCTCAACCATTCCTGTAATCTTGAATTAACTATAGAGCTATATATTTTACTACTTATATCTGAAAGAGAAATTCCTCTGTAATTATTTGGATCGTTAATGTTGCCTTTTTTAAACAATGGAACGATAATAGATTCTTTCCATAAATCAGGATATTGACCTGTGTCAAACAGAACATTGAAATATTTACAAAGAAATCAATCACATCATCTCCTGATATTTTAAATAGCTCTCCAATTATACCATCCGGTCCAGCTGCTTTCTTACTTTTCAATTTTCTCACTGAGAGTATGACTTCTTCTTTAGAAATAGGCCGATTCAGAAAGTTGACATCATCATAATCATCATTCTCATGTGCATCATTTCCATTTCCTTGATCATCGTTATCAATATCTGAAAAATTTTCTGAAACATCAGAAGCATCTGTACAGATATATTTGCTGCCGTCAGTCTCATGTTTTTCTAGAACCCTTTTAAAATGTTGAAACCATTCCTGTACTGTGATCTGATTTGGCTGAAACTTATTCTTATTAGAAACTCTACCCATATTTTGCCAGAATTCTTTCTCATTTCATTTACAGACATAATCAATTGTTCAAGTACAATTCTATTGTATTCTTTTTTCTTTCTCTGTAACAGCTTTTTATATTCTCTTCTTTCTTTGCAAAAAGCTGTCCTAGCCTCTTTTTCAGGTGAATTCTCCTTTGGTGGCAACTTTGTATCTGGCAACTTGTGTTTTTTTCTGGATGATTTCCTACATGCTCTTAAAAGTTTTCTAGCATTGCGCTTAGAAGTTTTACATTCATCATCATACCACTTTTCTGACCTTTTCTGACATGTATAAATTTTCTTTTCCATACATACTGCTTGCTCTCTTATGCATTCATTAAATAAATGTAATGCCTGATTAATGTCAGTACCCATCAATATGCTGGCTTGATTAAGTTTTTCTTTTGTATTTCTTGAATGCATGCTATTATGAAACTGTTCAGCAAAGTCATCATTCCAAACTATCTTTTTAATAAATAAAGGTATATCACGCCAATCATTGTCATTGCGTAACACATCATTCTTCGCATAAAAATAAAATTCCAATGGTTGATGATCAGAATTAATCATATCAGAAACATGCAAACGGCAAGAATTTCTAATAATATCGAACAGATCTTCAGAAACTAAGAAATAATCATTCACGCTACTCCCTGTTTCCGTTATGTATGTGTAATGACCTTCAAGGTCACCATTACATACTCCATTCATGATAAACAATCTAAAAGCAATACATAAATTCAAAATCATTCTTCCATAAGCATTCAATTCCGAGTCTTTAGAATATCTTATGAGATCTGTTTTGTCATTCTTATCCATAAAACTGAACCTATCAAACTGATCATTGCTGAAAGGGAAAATGTTGGCTGTCCTGCCGTTCAAATCCCCACATAAAAGGATATCAACGTTGTCATACAATAATATCTTATCTGTTATAACCTCTTCAAGGCAAACAATGCCGTTTTCAATTTCAACTGTTGTATAATATGGGGAATTTATTGGAGGCACGTAAGTACACACATAAAGAATGTTTATTTTCAAAACCAAATAAAGTTTTATTTAATAAGAAACACATAATATATTGTCATGTTCACATGTAAGTTCAGATACATAAGCCATCAACTCAGTTTTAATTAAGCATACCACTCCACCTGATCTCCTCCCGCGTCTTGTCAGCTTAATCGCGGGTTTACAAAAGACAGAATGGTAGGGGAACAAATGGGAATCTATTTTCTCCATGAACGTTTCAACAAGACAAATGAAATCAAAATTGTAAACATACGATAAAAACTGTTGATCAGTCAGTTTAGCTAGAAGACCATCTACGTTCCAATGAAGGAAAGAGAACAAGTGTACTTTATTTTTAACCTGTGTTTCATAAACATTTTGTTCACTTTCAAACTCGCTATCATTCGTACTCTCATTCAGACTTTCGTCCCATCGGAATGTCTCTACTGGTTATATTTTCTCTTCTCTCTTCCCCATTGTGTGTTCCCTGTCATTTTCACGTGCTTCGTCACGGCTGGTGTCACAAATCATTCCAACACGTGAAGAACAAGCATGCATTTCACAATTCTCCGGTACACACCTACAACCTGATCTCAGTAAACATGACACACGGCCACCAGCACGTGCGTTTCCGCATTTATCTTCGGAACCGGTGTTTGGTCAACATTATATACCTTTGTATCCTCAACCAGGGAAATTTGACTTTTAGGATTGTGGAAGTTTAACTTTGTTTGCAGGGGCCGGCCAAACCTTTATCTCACTTCCTTTAACTGATCATCCGCATCGAGAACAAATTTCTTGCCCTCGATGAGGAGATGATCGTAGATCATAGTGGCCCTCTTGTTGTTGTCTCTGGCAGCTTTTAAATGTGGTCCTAGTTTCTTTCTGATGTCACGGACTCTCTGAGTGAAGTCATCACCAATAAACACTGAAGTATTCTTAAGGTTCTTTTTGGCTCTGAAAATTTCTTCTTTGTCTTTGTAAAAGGTGCATCTGCCAATAACAGGCGAATTAGGCTTATTGTTAATGCGATGTATTCTGTCAAAACTCCACGGTCTTTGGTAGTTTCAGTTCATCCGTCAACAGGTTATACACCATGTTCACACAGTCCTGTTTGGTTTCTCCTTCCCTCCTTGGCAATCCATAAAAAATCAAATTATTCCTTTTTGATCGCCCTTCAAGATCATCAACTTTTTCTTCCAAACGCACGATTCTGTCTTTCATCATGCTGTTTTCTGCTTTCAAATTGTCATTTTGAAGACGAAGCTCACTGATCGTCTCTTTCATGTCATGAATGTCCCCTTTAAGTCCGTCGACTGAGTCCTTCACTCCTTTTACATCGTCAGACATGCTGTCAACCTTCGTGGTTAAGCATGATAACATTGTAAAAATGTCTCTTTTAACATCGGGTGATCGGCCGTGATCTCACCGGGTTTACTTGAAGCATGGTCAGGATCAGGAGTCACAGAAGAGTCCGTACTTGCACGCGAACAGAGCCATCACGAGCCAGGCGGGACTGCTTCGTGGAGCTGGAGCTGGACGACTTCGGCCCGGGGTTCGTCTCCACGTCGCCGCATCGGAGCAGAAGGTCGCTGAAGAAAAAAGGCGGTGAGGACCAAGCCTACCATGACACCGGTGACACGGGTGTGTACTTTTAATACACGCAACGACATGGACAGCTTGAACCTGGCTCTTTTTGCCATGAAACTGATGAAGACGGCGACAAACCCGCCACACCGAACTCTAAAATCGAGAGATGCTGATGGCATCTTGATACTGTCACCGACTTGAAAAGCTGTATGACTGCAAACCGGAGAAATTAACAGAAAACGTTAATTAATTGCGGAGCTGAAGAAAACGTGTCTTCTCCTCTTGGATGACGACAGCTCACCCCCCGAGAAAGAGAGAGAGAGACAGAGAGAGAGAGCGTGCACGCACGAGCACACACACACACTTGTCAGTAACCCACGCACCAACAACACCGGTATATATACACACACATAGACAATTGACACATACACACACACACGCACATTCACACAAATCACAACTTAAATTTAGCATATCTCTCTACCGCTTTCTCTCTCTCTAAAATGTAACTGCAGAAATATCTAGACTGAAATACTGAAACAAATTATCAATCAATTTGACACAAAGTCTAGCATTCGCGGCACACACGGCACAACTGAAGTTGTGTGCAAACACCTCTGCCATTGTCGGTGCTACAAACATGCACACACGTAGCACAGATCAGAATGAAGTGCGTCTACACAAATCACACACACACGCGCATGCACGCACAGTGAGAGCGAGAGAGAGAGAGAGACAGAGACAAAGAGAGAAAAGAGAGAATCTCACTGGTATTACGGCCCACTCTAGAATAAAGGCATGCTTGAGTACTCACTTGCACACACTCGCTCTCATGTATGCAGAGAGAGAGAGAGAGAGAGAGAGAGAGAGACAGCGATAGTGCAAAAAAACAGTCTCAGCACCACGCATGGTTCCTACACTTCTACATGGCATGGTCACTGCTGCTGCACTGGGCTATCCATTGACCGGCCAACTGATGAGAACGCACAATTCTCACTGTATGAAACCGAGCGATGAACAGAAACATGGAAAGTACATGTTCTATAAAACGGCACAATGAAGGAGAACACTCACACAGAGAGTAAATTAAAACCACAGGTTTTATGTGTGTAGCACAAACAGCATCAAACACGGGAGTAAACATGAGCACAAGAATGACGCATTTCTCCCTGTCCAGCAAGTGCCAGAGAGCTGTTCCCCTGCTACAAAGTACTGCTACACAGCGTTGAAGGTCACAGCATGGGGTCGTCCACAGTGCGTGTGGGCTGTACACTAAAGAGGGTGATTTTCATCTACACCGGACGGCTGTGCCCTGAAAATTCGGACGTTTTTCGTACGAGTCTGACCCCCTAAGTTTTAGGAAATAATTATCACTGGGTTTGGCAGTGGTATCTTACTCATTCTTACCCAGCAGCGGTCTGATGAAAGGTGTCAGTCCACAGTTTTGGACAGGTACTTGGTGGACGACAAATTGGCCAGCAGGCGGATCAACTGCTGACAGATGCCAGGGAGCCAATCTCCATCAGTGTGCGCAGGTTCTTCATTGCCCCTACCTCCGTGATGTGCATACCTGGGCGAGCTGCAGCACATATCAACCACATGATGATGATGCACTCAAGCTGTTTTCATGCTGGCTGGCACAACATTTCCACAATCATCCGTCTACTGCTGTAATGTTCATTTGTCTGATGAAGGTCACAAAGCAGTCACAGAGACTGAACCCTTTTGTTCTGCATTTGTACAACATTCATGTGCATAATAAATAAGTCATAAGGACTGAGCACTTTTGTTCAGCATTTGTTCAACATTCATGTGCATAACATATAAAAAAAAAATGTACTGACCCAGTCATGATAAAACAACAAAAAAAATGTCGGTAAGAAGACACTATAACACTGGTGTGTAAGACAGAGAAGTTTTCGGCTGAATGAATCTTCATTAGTTCTGCATGGACAACAACAAATGACGTCATTGCAGGACCTACCACCAGGGTGCAGAGATTTATATCAGTAGCTCGCATGACGGAAGGATGTAGGTCCAACTGCCATCGAGGGCATTCACTGGCGGGATTTTGATCCCCACCGACTCATACACAAAGCTGGGCTCAAATAGAAAGGTTGGTACCACATCTCTCGTTTCCTGAAGCTCCGCACCCCATTTATATCCACGTGTGCTGATCGTTATGAAAAGGTACTTTACTGGCTGCGGCCAGTTATTGTGCTTACTGTGTGTGTTAGAAATGTACTCCTTTTTCATTCCTCCTTCTTTACAATGGCTCTAAACACTTCTAATAAATGTGTCAACACAATCAAGAAACATACAGTCAAACAGTACAAAAGGTAATCAGCCTCCGGGCTACTCACACCACTAAGCAAGCCTCCCTCATTTGGTGTCGAACATAAAACTTTTGCACCTCTTCACATGATACTGCAATGATACTGCAGGGTAGGATTTTTTTTTTTTGTTTTTTTTGCTTTACCTACCAAAATTATTGACTGTCATGCTCAACAATGTTTTTTTTTTTTTTTTTTTTATCTCTGCGGCATCAGATGTCTGAAAATGTTGGTGTTGCCTTAACGACAGGTCACAGCATTCCCAACATGCCCAACATGAGTGGTCACCTGCCCTGGGCAGTCAGGCAGTCATTATGGTCTGCCAGGTACTGGGTTTTGTAACCACCTGTCAGTCATGAAAGCAGAGCAAGTGGAAAAAACTTGGAATCTTTCAGAGGGTCCACATGTCAGTGTTAGATGCCCAGGTGGACCAGCCCTGAAACTGAAGATTTTTTTTTTCTTTTTTTTTCTTTTTTCTGACTTGCAAACTGCTGTGAATTTAACAGTATCTTCCAGCTGTCCTACATTTCAACCATTCTTGATGGCCTGCAGTCTAAGCAAGGTTTCTGGGCAATTCTTTTCTTAAGTCTTCACAACATTTTAGGCCCACAGCTTCATTTTACCAAATGAGATTGGAGATAGTGATGAATAAAAGTTAAATCAAATAATGGACTGAATTATGAACTCGAAACCTGATGGTCTTAATCTCACATAAAGCCCACCCCCCCACCCCCCCCCCCCCCCATCCCTCAATTTTCACAGCAGCAGATCTATGCAAATCTCAAGAACTGTCCTGAAAACCTGTTTAAAAAAAAAAAAAAAAAAAAAAAAAAGCCTGAATTTAGGCTAAAACCAGAAAAGTCTCATGTCTGACCTGTTTTTATCTTCAGTCTTGGTCAGGTTGGTCAGAAAGGACAGAGCTACTCCACCGTGGCCTCACTGGCTGGTGGTGGGTGTACACCTGTGGAAACAAAATCACA
>JADBJO010002864.1:26671-66671 GCA_016801955.1 Conus betulinus
ACTGACAGAAAGACAGTGCATCAGCTGCTGACCCTCTGACGCAAGTGTGAACTGCTTGCACAGAGTGTCACAGACTGGCCTAGAAGACAGTGACTAGACTAGACCTTACTTGGTAGCTCATGCCAGTGAAGGGCTTGGGAAAGAATCCTGACGAAGCCCCCAAGCCAGAGTCTGGACTGACCAGGTCAGGTAGAGTGTGTGTGTGTGAGTGAAGAAGTGCTGAGTATATATATAAACGAACTTCTCTTGAGTGCAGGGAAAACACTTCAAAACATTGAAGACAGCGTTCTCTCTGTGGATGAAGTTCGTGACTATGCTGGTCTTTCAGACCATTATGTTGTTGTGTGTAGTTTGAAGATCTCCAGACCCCCTCCTCGGAAAAGACTTGTTACGTCAAGGAACATGAAAGCATTGTGTGTGGCTGTTTTTGACCAAGAGGTCAAGAGTTTTGCTCAGGGCATGCGTAAGCAGCAAAGCAATGCAGATGGCACACAATTAGTTGAAGTGCTTAACGATGGCCTTCAGGAAATCCTGGACTGACACGCGCCTGCAGTGACTAGGTGTGTTACTGTTACTGACCGTCCCTCAGCTCCTTGGCTCTCCGAGGACATGAGAGCTGCTCAACGTCAACGCCGGCGCAGCAAGAGACGCTGGAGAAGAGAGCCGACTGACCATCCACCGCCAGATCTTTGCAGCGAACAGGTGTGAGGCAGGGGACTGCCTCCAGGATGCCAGAGAGTCATACTACCGTGATAAAATTGACTCTTGTTCTTCATCAAAGCAGTTTTCTCTTTCAAGTGAACTACTTGGCAAACAAAAGAAATTAAGTTTGCCCATGAACATTCCTTCTTCTCAAATCTCTCAACAATTTAGCGAATTCTTTGTTGATAAATCAAAACCATCCGTGACAATCTTGATGCAAATCCTTCCCAACCAATTCTTTACGATAAATACTGTGGACCACTGTTTGTACTTTTAATCCTGTGGATGAAAAAACTGATCGGCGATCTCATAAGTGAATCCTCCAGCAAAAGTTGTGTCCCTGACCCCGTCCCTACTTCCCTCCTTAAACGGTGTGCCTCTCATTTGATTCCTGTGACTACAAACATTGTAATCAAATCTCTCTCGTCAGGCATAGTGCCTCCTCAGTTTAAGCAGGCAATGGTTACCCCTCTCTTGAAAAAGCCAGGACTGGACCTTATAAGTTAAAGAACTATAGACCGGTGTCCAAACCTCCCATTCCTCTCAAAAATCCTTGAAAGAGTTGAGCTGAAGCAGCTTCAGACTCATCTTTCAGACCATGGTCTTTCTTGAGGCCTGTCAGTCTGCTTATAGGAAGAATCATAGCACTAAGACTGCTGTATTGAGCATACTTGACTGTTTACTGTGCAAATCCAACAGTAAACTTGTTTCTCTCGTAGCCTGTTGATCTGAGTGCTGCCTTGATACGCTAGATCACACTACTTTACTTGAAAGACTTTGGCTCACTTTTGGTGTTGATGGGATAGTTCTCCAGTGGTTCGAATCATACATCAGAGATAGGTCGCAGGCGGTGGTTGTGGGTGGTGTAAGGTCTACTTTGTCACCTCTTTTGTATGGAGTACCACAGGGGTCAGTATTGGGCCCAGTGTTGTTTACATTGTACTCACAGCCCTTGTCGGATGTTATCTCAGACCATGATTGTGATTTTCACAAGTATGCTGATGACACAGAGCTTTCTAAGAGTGGCACACCTGATGAGTTTGTTTCTGTTCAATCTGGGGTGTCTCCGGTGTATCAGCAGTGTGCAGGAATGGATGACAAGTAATAAGCTTAAATTAAATTGTGAAAAAGACTGAAGTCATGCCCGTTGGAACCTCCTCCTGCCTCAAACTCTTGAGTCAGAGTCAATGGTTGTTGATGGCACTGAATTGCCTTTCAATAACTCTGTCAAATACTTGGTGTTACCATTGATCAGTGTCTGACCATGCAGAATCAAATATCTGTAGTCTGTCGCTCATCCTTTTTAGAGCTGAGACGTATTGCTTCCATCCGATGCTTTATATCCAGGGAAGTAGCTGTCAGGCTAGTCTGTGCCACGGTGATGTCAAGATTGAACTACTGCAACTCTGTTTATGCTGGGCTTCCCACAGAACAGATTGCTCGGCTGCAGAGAGTCCAAAATAGCGCTGCACGACTTTTTTTTGAAGAGGAGGAGGTGTGAGCACATCACTCCCATGCTGATCGAACTGCACTGGCTTCCCATACAGTATCGGTGGCAATTTAAACTGGCAGTTCTTGCTTTCCGCCACTTCAATGAATCTCTTCCTCACTATCTCTCTTCTTCTCTCTGCACCTACCAAAGCTCTCGTACCCTTCGCTCTTCTTCACAAAAACTTTTGAAAATCCCTAAGCGTTCTCTGAAATCTGTTGGCGAAAGAGCCTTCAGTTTTAGAGCACCTTCTATTTGGAACTCCCTCCCTGAAGACCTTCGTATCATCAGCCTACTCTTTCTTTTTAAATCTCAGCTCAAAACTTACCTCTTCAAAAAAGCCTATTCTCTTCTGTAGATGACTAGTCTCTCCTAAATTCCTCCACAACTAGTCCGGTGAGGCAGTTTATGCATGTAGGTGCGTTTGCCATTGTGTATTTTCTTTTTGCTGTGTGCATGAATATTGTATGAATAAGTGCAAATGGTGGATGTGTAGCGCATTGCTAGGCCTGAAAAGTGCAGTTGCTGTCTGGCCTAAGCATAACGTGGTAAGAAGCTGATGCCCCTGGTAGGGCCTCTCATGTCAGCAGGCTAAGGATGAGGATCCATACTAATAGTAACCACCTTTTTCCTTTTATCTTCTGCCTTATTTGTCTCTTTTCTCTATCTTCATCTCCCCTTCAAGTCTTCTTTCCCACACTCTTCTTTTCTCTGTGGTCTTCTTGAGGCCTACCGTGTTTGCCGTGTGGTGCGTCCTGTGATGGGGGAGAATAGGATCCTGGAGGTTGAGACCACTGATGTGACTGCGGTGCATCAAGTCAACACACCTCTTTGGCCTGGACTTCCTCTAGACAGGTGGTCGAAGTGGCCCAGTTCGATCAAGCGGCTGATTGCGTGCATGCCCTAGCTCAGGCTAGAAGGCGGCGGCTCGGGTCAAACAGGTTTGGAAGCTTCTGTGGCAGGGATGCTTTCAGGCCTGTGTATATCTCTTTTGAAGTCCTGGTGCCCTGATATACTGGAATTCCATATAAAATGGGCATCCCCCTTGTTGGGACTCAATGGCGGGTTGGAATCGAGAGAGATGAATTCTAATGAATACAACATGGCACCAAAAACAAAAAAAGACACAGGCACGATTCGGAAACGGATACGGACACGGATTCGGAACATGAGACGAGAGCCCTTTCAGGCTTCTGGCCAGCTGGCTGATTGTGGAGGGAGCAGATGAGGATAGACCTCTGTCAGGCCTGAGTCCTTTTGCGATTGCGAAGGGAATCAATGGCCTCAGCGGGAAGCCAAAGAGCGTCAAGAGACTGAGGAACGGGTCACTTCTGGTTGAGTGCTCTTCCGAGCTGCACTCAGAGATGCTGTTGAAATCGACGTTGGTGGATCGACTGATCAGGGTGTCTCCACACAAATCTCTCAACTCTTCAAAGGGAGTAATGCAGAGATCTGAGAGGAGTGTCGGAGGCTGAAATCAAGTCAGAACTGGCATCGCAAGGAGTGACCCACGTTCATCGTATGCTTGTTCATAAAGGCAATGACAGGGTTCCGACTGACACCCTTTTCTTGACCTTCTGCTCTACTTCTCTCCTGGAGTCGATTACGGTGGGCTACCTGAGAGTTTCAGTGTCGCTGTACATCCCGTCCCCTCTGCGCTGTTTCAAGTGCCAGAGGTACGGCCATGTGAGGGCTAGATGTGCGGAAAAGGTGTGTGGTACCTGCTGCCAGCCAGTCCACCAGGGTGCGTGTGACAGTCCACCATTCTGTGCCAACTGTGGAGGCAGGCACCCATCATCATTGAAGAACTGCCCAAACTGGTTAAAGGAAAAGGAAATTCAGAGAATAAAGACTGAACAGCGAATCCTGTTTTTGAGGCGCAAAAGATTGCTATGAAAAGTCAACCAACTGCTGGGTTCTCGTTTGCAGCTGCAGTAAGGAAGCCAACAACAGTCAGCATCGGAGTGCAGACGGTGGAGTCCTCGTTTGCCGAGAGGAGCCAGAAACCAAGTCTGTAGCCTCAGGCAGAACCACTGCATGCGATGAAACCCAACAGTCATCGCCTTCAGTCTTCGAAGCCTACTCCCGTCCCCCAGACCATCAGGGGGCAAAAGACCTACAGGTCCTTCAGGGCGGCAGAGAGTGGAAGTCGTTGAAGTGCAAGACAAGACCACCCCCTCAAAATCCTCCAAAGGGCACCCTACAGCTGTCAACAAGGGAGGTGGTGGTTCTGGAGGAAAGACCAAGTTGCCACCTAAAAAGAAAGCGCCGAATATAATTTTATCAGATCGAGAGAAAAAAGCGGAGAGAAATAAACAGATTTGCAGTTCTCTCGGATCTAGATGATGTTGATATGGAATGAAAGGAACTTGCTGTGAAGAGTTACGAGATTTATTTTCCTTCACCATATTTCTTTTATGATGGACTCATCCACAATGGATTCAATCATACAATGGAATATTAGGGGACTGTCATCCAATTTCGAAGAACTGCAACTGTTGTGCCGCGAGGCTAGGCCGATGCTAGTTGCCCTCCAAGAAACTCTTCTGAAATCTGACAAAACTTTTTCACTTTCTGGCTACAGTTTCTCTAAATCTACCTGCACAGTCTGTTTAACATGGTGTTTCTGGTGGGGTTGCCTTGTTCATTCACAACTCTGTTCTGTACAGCCCAGTTGCTCTGCAGACTCCGCTTCAGGGCAGTGGCAGCTCGGGTTACTCTCCACAAAACAGTTACTATCTCAGTATCTGTAGTTTGTATCTATCTCCAAATATCTGCGTCACCAAACGGGACCTCATTTCGCTCTTGGAGCAGCTTCCCAGACCCTTCCTGCTGTTGGATGATCTGAATGGTCACTCTCCACTATGGGGTAGTGAGAGATCTTCACCAAGGGGTCTGCTTTTAGAGGAAGTGTTTTCGGAGCTTGATCTGTGTGTTTTGAATAGGAAATCGCCAACTTACTTTCACTCCGCTAATGGCACCACATCTTGTCTGGATCTTTCTGTCTGCGACCCATCTTTTGTTTTTGGATTTTGTTTGGGAGGTTGATGAGGACCTGCATGGCAGTGACCACTTTCCTGTATTTTCGGTGTATGAATGCAGAGAGAGAGAGTCTTTGCCAGAACGCCTCAATTTCAACAAAGCAGATTGGGACCTCTTTGCCACTAAGTTTGTTATGGATCTGGAAGAGGACAAGATCCTGCAAAGTGACGATCCGGCAGGAAATCTTTCAGATTTCATTCTGAATTGCGCAAAGTCAACCATCCAGACATCTTCCAAGAAGCCCCTAATGCCAAAAGTTCCTTGGTTCAATTCTGTATGCAAAGAAATTAACAAAACACCGTAAAAGAGCTCAACGACGGGTCTCTTGCAGACCCTTGATGCCCAAACGTCCGAGCGCATCAGAAACTGAGGGCCAAATCCAAACACATATATAAGACCAGTAAATGTTTATCTTGGAGACAGTTTTGCTCAAGTCTCACATCCAAAACATTGAAGAAAAAAGTGTGGAAAATCATCAAGAAAATTAAAGGGAAGAACACCTGCCCCACTGTGAACCATCTCAAGTTTTCTGATTCTTTAATAACACTTTAACAGAGAGAAAAAAGCAGTTGCTAATCTGCCTGCTTCAACCATTGAAAAGAATTCCTCCTCTTCTAACAAGTCAGCCAGTTTTGTAAAAAAAACAAAGCCCTTAAAGAAAAATCACCCTGCAACTTTTCGTCAGACAACATGGAAGACTACAATCTTCCTTTCACTTTAAACGAATTGACATCTACCTTACTTTCTTGCAACGATTCCTCTCCGGGTATAGATGAAATCCATTATAAACTTTTGAAACATCTTCCGCAAAAAGGTCTGCACATCCTGCTACATGTATACAACCATGTATGGACTACTGGAGTCTTTCCACCACCTTGGTGAAAAAGCCTCATCATTCCTATTCCCAAACCTGGAAAAGATCTCTCCAACCCGTCAAACTACCGTCCAATAGCTTCAAATGACCAGCTGTGTGTCTGTAAACTGATGGAGAAAATGGTCAACGCTAGACTCATGTGGAAACTCGAAACCGACAGCCTTCTGGCGAAAGAACAGTGTGGTTTCCGTAAACATCATACTTCAGTGGACCATTTAATCCATCTGGAATCTATGCTTTGGAATGCCTTTCTGAACAAACAACACGCAGTGGCTATATTCTTTGACTTGGGAGAAGGCCTACGAAACCACCTGGAAATCTGGATTCTTCATGATCTCCATGATCTTGGTTTTCGGGGACATCTTCCACTTTTCATTCAAAATTTTTTGGCAGACCGACAGTTTCAGGTCTGGATTGGCACCACTCTCTGATGTTCATGAGCAGGAGTTGGGGGTTCCACAAGGGAGCATACTGTCTCCTGCCCTCTTCAGCATCAAGATTACAACATTGTCAAGTCAGTTCAACAGGGTTCAGACTGCTCATTGTTTGTGGATGATTTTGCAATCTGTGCGACTGGAAGCCTGTACCTGAGTGTCCAGCGCAGGCTCCAGCTTTGTGTGGATAAAAATCATCATCAGTGGGCGGACGAAAACGGCTTCACTTTTTTCTCCTACAAAGACACAGTGCATCACTTCCATAATTCTCGTGAGTTTTTTCCAGGTCCTGCAATCAAAATAGGGAAATCTCCCATTCCAGCTGTCAAAGAGGCCAAATTCCTTGGAGTTATTTTTGATCAAAAACTCATCTTTCTCAGCCACATTAAACACCTCAAAACCTCTTGCCAGAAAGCTCTGAATATTCTGCGGGTTGTAGCACACAATGACTAAGGGCGCTGATAAGAAAACTTTCTTGCACCTCTACAGAGCCTTGGTCCGTTCCAAACTGGACTATGGTTGTGCTGTGTACGGCTCTGCAAGACCGTCTTATCTAAAACTCTTGGACCCTATCCACCATCAAGGGCTTCGTCTCTGTCTTGGAGCATTCCGCACCACCCCTGTGTACAGCCTGTATGCAGAGGCAGGTGAACCCTCACTGTCCAACCGCAGGCTGAAACTATCTTTGAATTACTATATCAGACTGTTCTCTGAAACGGGGAAAACCCTGCCTATGACTGTGTCTTTGACCCTCAGTTCCAAAGCAAATTCGAAAACAACCCTAACTGTATTCCGCTGTTTGGTCTTCGTATGCAGCCTCACGCGCGGAATGCAGGTCTAGACCTAGGAGTTGTGTCTGATTTTTCCAAGTTTCCAGATGAGCCTCCATGGACCTTTTTCACACCAGAGATTTGTTTTGATCTTGCAGCTTTTCGCAAAGAGTCCACCAGCTCTCTGGCATACAAGGCGTTGTATGCTGACCTCTGTTCAAAATTCCCATCCTATCAGAAAATTTTCACTGACGGTTCCAAGTCTGAAGATGGAGTGGCCTGTGCAGCCTACTGCCCTGGTGCTCCTTCTCAAATACTGTTAGAACATATTCCTCAGATGCTTCTGCTTACTCTGCTGAAGTTACAGCTCTGGTTCTGGCACTGAGGATAATCTCTCAATCTACGAAGAGAGGGACTTTTCGGTTTTGTCAGATTCACTGTCAGCTTTGGAGGCCATAGCTGGCCGCAAACCTTCAGCATCCCGAACTTTTACACTTTTTTTTGTAACTTTTACCAAGTTGAAAGTGGATGGTTACAACATCATTCTGGCTTGGGTTCCTGGTCATGTTGGCATTGGAGGGAACGAAATGGTTGATCAATTGGCCAAGAATGCCATAAGAGAGAAACTGTCAAACATATATATCCCTGCTCAGATCTGAAACCCAAAATTAATGATTATGTCATAGACCTCTGGCAGGAGGATTGGAATACACAGACGGATAACAAACTCTTTCAGATCCGTCTAAACCTTAAGGAGTTCTCTCTCATCTACGTCTGGTGGTCGTAAAGAAAGAAAAACAGTTCTGTGCCGGCTGCACACCGGCCATCGTATTTTACCCATTCCTACCTTTTAAAGAGTGAAGAAGCTCCGTGGTGCATTCCGTGTCATGTGCCACTCACAGTGAAACATATTCTTTTAGAGTGTTGGGACTTGCACGATGTGAGACACAAACATTTTACAGCAGATTCCATGAAAACCTTGTTCAGAGATGTTCCGCCTGATGCGATCTTTGAGTTCTTGAAAGAGGTTAACATTTTTCATCGGATCTGAGATTTTATAGTGGAAAGTTTTTTTAACAAACTTTTGGTTGAGTTTTTAGACGATGTATTTCAAAGAATTGTGTGAATGAAAGACTTATGAGTTGATTTTAACGTGGTGACAGCCCCTGATATGGCCCTTTGCGGTCGGCTGGGCTATAAGCAACATTATCTTTCTGGCACTGAGGATAATCTCACAATCTAAGAGGGAATTTCTGGTTTTGTCAGATTCACTGTCAGCTTTGAAGGCCATAGCTGGCCACAACCTTCAGCATCCAGAACTTTTACACTTCCTTGAACTTTTTAGTAATTTTACCAAGTTGACAGTGGAGGGTTACAACATTCTTCTGGCTTGGGTTCCTGGTCATGTTGGCATAGGAGGGAACGAAATGGTTGATCGATTGGCCAAGAATGCCATAAGAGAGAAATGTCAAACACACCTATCCCCTGCTCAGATATGAAACCCCAAATTAACGATTATGTCAGAGACCTCTGGCAGGAGGATTGGAATACACAGACGGATAAACAAATTTTCAGATCCGTCCAAACCTAAAGGAGTTCCTCTCATCTTCGTCTGGTGGTCGTAAAAAGAAAAAACAGTTCTACGCCGGATGCACAACGGCCATTTGTATTTTACCCATTCATACCTTTTAAAGAGTGAAGAAGCTCCGTGGTGCATTCTGTGTCATGTGCCACTCACAGTGAAACATATTCTTTTAGAGTGTTGGGACAACCAAAGAATTGTGTGAATGAATGACTTGTGAGTTGATTTTAACGTGGTGACAGCCCTGATATGGCCCTTTGCGGTCGGCTGGGCTATAAGCAACATTATCTTATCTTATCTTATTTGCTCAAATGCAATGTATGTATACAGACTAGCTATCCAGGGGCACTACAAAACTCAACCAACATATATACTTAAAAACAATATACAGACGGACTACATATGTGCTTTTTAAAACTAAAACAAGTATGTATTTTGCACATTTCAACTAATGTTTGTGCATTTAAGCGCACAACAAAACTAATCCAAGTATGCACATCATATGCTTCAAACAATGTCTAGACACAGACTAAGTAACTATATGCACATGCAAAAACCAAACCAAATTTATACATACATCACACTTTACAAGCGACGTGGGTACAGAACAAAGAATAATTATCTAGGCGTATAACAAATAAAAACCAAGCAGGTAAATCATATACTTCATACTAAGTACAAGTGCCAGGTAAGGACAGCCCTAGTATATAACAAAACTAGATCAATTGCTTACATCATACTTTTCAAGTAATATATATTAAGTACATCATACATTTCACACAAAGCACTGGTGCCAGCTAAGAACAAACCTAAGTACATACCGTTAACTAAACCTACAAACATACACAATACTTCAAGCAGATAATGTGTTAAAACAAAGGACATGGATCCTGAAACTTTTCAGAACCCCCCTCCCCCCAAAAAAAACACTAGCTCCTCCACATAATCAGAACAAAACAATCTCCTTACCTGCCAAGCAGCACACCCTTGGCTTGTGGTTCAAGTCTGGAAAGCTGCGCCACCTGTCCCGACAGCTCATACACACACTCTGCATTCACTGTCCTCACTATCCCATAATCCAATGCCAGAACCCTCACTTCTTTCGATCTCACCTCCATCACGCGTCCTCGCATCACACTGGGTGCGTCGTCATCCCCACTCCCTGCCACAACCACTGTGTCGCCTACCTGAGGCTGGAATGTGTTCAGGAGGGGTAACTCTGCACGAATCCTTTCTGAGATGTGCTCTACTGTCTTTGAAGCCTCACACCCTATGTAGCCCAGAAGTAGTGGCCTCCTATCATGTTCAGAACAAGCACGTCCTCCTCATGGACATCTTGCTCCTGATCCTTGTCTTTCTGAGACGAAGAGTTCGCGGAAGAATTCTGCTTGGAACCTTTCACCAGGTCAGCGAGCAATTCATTTACCTGCTGAACCCTCGCTGGGGGTTCTGGAACCTTTGGCCATGCTAGGCCGTCGTCAATGAGAGCTGCGTGGCAACACCTTTGACTTGTTTGTTTCCCTTGGGTTGAAAATTTAGGGAGCAGAGGTGAAGACAGGGAACGACGCCACAGGCAGACATCCAGGGCTGGTAGAACAAAATGTCATCCCAGATCTGAAATCAACGACATTAATTTGGTATGATGACGGAGACTTCTTCCTCACAGACTACACAAACCATTCACAAATTAATTATAAAAAATAGTCAATAAATGAATAGATACTTTCTTATTAAGGCTTAAGAACTGCTAGAATCAGTAATCAAGTAAGTAAATAAATCAAAGTGCGAATATAAATAATTCATACACTGTCATACAAAATCAATTAATAATCAAGTTACAAGTAAACAAATCAGAATGCAAATAAAAAACAACTTATACACCGTCATACAAAACAATTACCTACTGCTCTGCGCTTTACGGTCAGTCAAGAGAGAATGACTCAAAGAACATGTTTATGTAAACACAGACACACAAATAAACTCAAGAGTTCATACCATTCATCTAAATATGTTTAAACATCTGACCACACAACAAGGATCAAAAACATTCGCCCTCCACCCAAATAAAACAAGACGTCTTGCTGGGCAACAATTCCTCTTGGTGTAAACACAGTGGATCTACATGTCCTTTTCATCATTTGCTAGATGCATTCAGACCCATTCAGTCGTCCTGTACAGTGCCATCCATCTTCTAAATTTGATGCAAATAGCCTGCATGTGTATCAAACACCACTTAAATACTGAAGGCAAAAAAGCATTCACAAGGACATGCACTGATAAACACACATCGGGAGGAAAGGGAGAATGAGGGAGCTGGGGTGGGGAGGGAGAGTAGGGAAGAAAAAGAGAGATGGAGACAGATAGACAGAGAAGCGTAATACCACACACACACACACCGTTTCTGACAGCACCAACATTCATGCACACAGACACACAACTCACTCTCAAACACATACTACCCATACCCACACACGCTCATTATTCTCCCATTCTTCTTTCTCATAATAGACGCACACACACACATAGTACACAGACACAGACACAAGACACAAGACACAGACAGACACAGACACAGACACAGACACACACTGCTCAATCCTAGGTAACCCTACCAGCTGGGTCACTGGCACAATCCGGACACTCTGCCGCTGAAAACAGACGCCACGGCACAGGCTGCACATCTTTGTGGAGAAGCAGGGCGAGAACTGGAAGAAACGCGGCAGTTGACGTCCGAGTATCTTGTAACCAAGGTCACCAAGGACTTGGCCATCAGTGGCCGTCCAGAAGCTATGTTGGGGCTCTCCGAATCAATCTTTGAAAACCACCATAGGATCTCCATCGCCACATGGTAAAGGACCAGCTTGGAAACAAAAAAAAAAAGAAGTAAAAAATGAAATTAGTTCCAGTCTCAGTACAATCATAGGTCAGCTGACCACACCATGCCTTTCAGGGCTGTCACTACATTAGTAGTATAGTAAAGAAAGTCCTCTAATGTAGGAAACAAACAAACAAACATGAAAAAATTAGTATATAGAAAAGAAAGTCCTCTCATGTAGGAAACAAAACAACAAACATGAAAAAATTAGTATATAGAAAAGAAAGTCCTCTCATGTAGGAAACAAACAAACATGAAAAAATTAGTATACAGAAAAGAAAGTCCACTCATGTAGGAAGCAAAACAAACATGAAAAAAATAGTTATAGAAAAGAAAGTCCTCTCAAGTAAGAACAAAACAAACATGAAAAAATTAGTATAGAAAATAAAGTCCTCTCATGTAGGAAACAAACAAACGTACAAAAAATTATCAGCAACACAATTCCAAGATCTTGATTTGGGTCCAGATCGATACATTACAGAAACCAGTTCAGGTCAGAACTGTTCACCTCATTTAACAAAAAAAAAGACTTCAATTATCTACCTTTTCTGAAAAAAAAATCAGCAACATCAACAAAAATTTGAATTGTTTCGTCAAATTCTGAATTTTGGTGATAGTCTCAAAAACAACAGAAATTCCTGAACATTTCAAAATGGTTACTAGCTATGACTGAAGTTAACTACATCCTTGTCTTTTCCTTGATTAATAATAATATTGTTCCAGTTTGATTTACTGCGATTCACTTTTAGCAGGACCTCCCCTAAATATGACGGACAAGCTTCACAGAATCTGAGAAAGTCCAAACGCTGCAGCAAACCATGTCTCCAAGGTATAAAACAAAAAACAAACAAAAAATTCTATCTTACAGTAAACCGCATATTATTACATACCAAATCACATGGAAGTACTCAATACAAATTACAAAAAAAGAAAAGTTACCGACCTCGTTGTTTTCGTCAGATGGGATAAACTCTCTTTCCAAGATGTCCTCAAGAGTCGACCGGAACCCCGCATCAAAGCACAGCTGCATTGACCTTGGCTTGGGTGCCTTTTCAAACAAGGCTTTAAAGGTGTAAAGACACGACACCATAGCCAGGGGATCTGTGATCACCTGCTGGTCCTTGATTTGTTGCATGATGTAGTTCACACTGACTTCAGCCTGACGCGCCTTCCTGGCGTGACTCACTTTAAACTTGTCACCATGCGATGAGCCGCTGCTTTCAGTTACTTCACTTATATCACTGTTGGCAGGGGTACTACTTCTGCTGGTAGTCATGATCCTGTCATTTGATCTCTCCATTCCTGCACTGTGTTCACTGAACATGCTGCTGTCAGTGTTTGCCATTGGCTGCATACTGTCTGTCCGTCTGCAGAATTTACAAATAACAAGTGATAGGGTTTAACAGCTTTCACTCCGGCTTGATGTAAATCACTCTACAAATATCACTGTCACTTGCCGCGCTACAAAATTCTTCACCATGCAAATGTCACTGCTCACAGTTCCCAAACAAGTGCCACTGTTTTATTCCCAGACAAACTTTTGTTTCTGGAACCATTTTCTTGTGCCACTGTTTTCCTGCAAACAATAAATAAACAATGATGAAATATTGATGCACGTACAGAATAAATGCACATAAAGAATAAGCTAATCATGTTCAATTAGTTCCACTATAATAGACAGTGATACACAAACCAGAAAGCATGCTATTCAAAAGAGCTCAGGGTCAATGGCACAATGGAGATGGAAGATAAAACGAAACCTGTAGTGAAATCAAACATTGTGGAATGTCATAAATCTGTGAAGTATGACTTCCCACTGAACCGGAATGACCAGAACGAATTTTGCTTCACCGCCTATTTGGTCCGAGTCCAAAAGAGCTTTATAATGCATTAAAATCACCAGGACGACAAACAAAGCAAAAAGAAAACTGCTACTGTTCTGCTGAACCAAGTCTCCTACAGCACGATGTGTGCATTGTGCCTCAGCAAAACCAAGGTTAGTGCGAACACTGTTGATCTGTCAATAAGCATGGTTTCTCACTGAATGGCGGTAAATCAGGGCTAAAACCAGCATATCCCCACAGGACACATGACACCAGTGGAGCATGTCATGGCTCCAATGATAGCTCCAGAATGGAATTTGTCAGAAAAGTTTTCCCATGGCTGTGGTGAGCCTCGATCGTTCAGCGACTGTTAGCACGATTTCAGACGAAGGGCCGTGCTGAACAGCGCCCCTTGGTCTACACAGCCCAGAATCACAAGTGATCACGGTGACCAGTTCCTTGGCCGACAGCTTTGAACGACTGAACAATCTCAGAGCGAAACTACACACATCAACAGCAGACTTTCCGCAACCGCTTGCTGCTCCAAACAGAAATGGGCAGCAGAACCGTTGCTGTCAAGTCTGATTCTTAACTCATGCATGGTCCAAGGCTCCTATGCAGTGATGTAGACGCCGTCAGCACTACACAAGGCAGTAGCAGAAACAGAGAATTCTTCACAGAAAAGGGTCACTCTGGCTCACAATGATCACAGACAAACAGTCTAGCAGTTTCCAGGAGAAAGCTTTGCTAATCATTAATGGTTGCACTGGGGAACAAGACTGGTATGGGCGCCACCTTCTGGGGAGGGATCCATCTTCATGGCATCTGGCTTTCAAGGTGTTCTGGCAAGCATCCAGCGCAGAGACAACAATGCGCAGCTTTACAGGCATAGATCCAAGTTCCATGCTGCAACATGACTATGTGACTTCCCATCATGTTTGGGTAGTGACCAAGTTCCTGCAAAATTGGCCAGTTCAGATAGAGTGGCCAGCACATTTGCCTGACATGGCTCCTGAAAAGCCAATCTGGAACCTACCAAGACATCGGTTTCAGGCCAACCATCTGCCAATAGTCAACTTGGCCCTTCTGTTCTGTTTTTGTCAGCAGGAGCGGCTGGGCATCCTATAACCAAGCCTACTCTCCAGTAATATTTGTTTAGTCCATGCAAGAAAGATACACTGAATGTCTGCAAAAACAGCAAATTCAGCAGCTTGACCAGCCAGCATGTTTGCCTGACCTGGTGGTTCCTACAGTGCAGATCTGGAACATATCCAGAGGTCACGCTGCTTTACAAGACTAAATATCCACTTGATTTGAACAATATTCACATCAACGATCTAGCATGGCACAACAAGGGTACGCCATCACATTTGTCTTTCCTGTTCTCATCTCTACACATTTTCTTTTATTTTGTGTACTCCCCCCCACCCTCCCACCCCCTTACTCTTTTCTTGAAATATCACATGCCCTTAAATTCAGCAACCTATTCTGACATTAATATGACCTATATAATATGTACAAGCTGCTAGCCTCTAAATTAATTAAGCAGACAAAATTCAATGACTTCCTTCATTAATTCATACCGTTAGCCAATCCATTATATTTCATTCAATACACTGTCAAACTGATCACTAGCTTAGCAGTTGGCAATCATCTTCTATGCCAGGTGACTGAAGTTCTAGGCGCAGACCATGAAAGGGATGAACTCTTCCTGCCAAAAATGGATTATCTGAGTTATGTGTCAAAATACTGTTTAGATTAATCTGATGATTAAAATGTGCTCTACTATCTACCATCCAGTGATAAATCTGAGTTGTGTGTCAAAATGCTTCTCTCTTCTTCTTCTCCCCCCCCCCCCCCCCCCTTTTTTTTTTTTTAAAATATAATTATTTTCATTATTTTAAGTCTAATCATAATGAATCCCGAGTTCCGATAGCATGTAAAAAGTACAGCTGCCTGGTTAACAGAGGAATCTAAGTAATTGCACTTATTGAACATAAAGATCTACATTAAATCTTGATCTTGATCTTGATCTTGGTGTGTGTAGTCGATAGGGCCACACTGTGGCGTAGTAGTAGTAGTAGTAGTAATAGTAGTAGTATGAAGTAGGGACTAGGTTAGGCTATCACGAGCCTTTGTTATTTGTGCATCCCATCTTTATCATATCAAATGTATCTAGGTCTGCTTTATGCATGCACATTTTTCCAACACTAATCAACATCAGATTTCCTGCCTAAGCAATTTGGGTCTCTATCTAGGAGATTTTGTAATTGATTAATACCTGGTGCATTTTTAGTAGTTACTGAAAGTGCATTCCAATGTTGAACAACTCTATTGCTAAATGTACATTTTCGAAGGTTAGCAGGCTGTAATTAACAATTTGAAATCAGAGTGCCTTCTTAATCATGCAGTATTAATACAGAAAAATTTATTAAAATTTAAATCATCTAAATTAATTACTATTTCATACACCTGAATAAGATCTCCTCTGCAATGTCTGTATTTCAGACATGGTAAGTTTAAAAATGACGGTCATTCTGTATATATTCCCAATCCTTTATTTTATGTATCAATCTAGTTGCCCTTTTTTGTACTCTCTCTATAGCTATGGATTGCCTCTTTAAGTATGGACTCCAAACAGTATTACCATATTCTAAAATGGGTCACACTATTGATTTGTATAAACACAGAAAAATATCTTTTTCAAGAAATTAAAGGATCTTTTAATTATTCCAAGAGTTTTATTGGCTTTATTTATACTATCATAGCACTTGAAATATGTGAATCAAATCTTTATTTTTTTTAATCAAAAAATCACACCTAAATCTTTCTCCTCCTCACACTCTGCGATCGTGTGCATACCATTTTTTTTTACCTCTCATAGTCTGTATCTCATTTGGGTTATTATTACCTATATGAAGTACTTTGTATTTGGTTTCATTAAAATATAAGAACCATTTATCTGACCATTCATTTAGTTTGCCAATATCATTTGTAAGATTTTACTATTTTTAGCTGAGTTACATATTTTTGTATCATCAGCAAACACTTTGCAACAACTCTGTACGCCTTCAGGTAAATAATTTATAAAAAAAAGTAAATAAAATAGGTCCTAAAATACTGTCTTGTGGAATACCACTTAATACATTAGCTTCTGAAGAATAATCCTTACCAACTCTTATCTGTTGTGTTCTTGAGTTGAGAAAGTCTTTGATCGAACTATAAATGGATCCTGTTATACCATAGCTTAGTAGTTTTTGCAATAAACGTTTATGTGGTGCAGAATCAAAAGCAATCAATTGAAGTTCACCTGAGTCAAGAGATTTATTGAATAATATACACAGAGGCCAACTTAGCTCTTGGCTTAATTCTTTTAATACTCTAGGAGGAATGAGGTCTGGTCCTGGGGCTTTATTAGGGTTAATGTTTTGCAATTTATGTTCAACTGCTTCGGGCGTTACTTGTAAATCAGTAATAGTTACGCTATTTCATTTTACCAGAAACCCCCGAAAACCCCTATTAAACAAAGAATATACTTTACTTTACTCTACTTTACATTACTGGTACAGCTGTAGTCAGGCTAGTCACCTATGAGCCGGTCGCTGCAGTCAGTGCTTGTCCCTTCTTCTTCACTGTTTGCACACTCAGCTAGTGAACGGTGACTATTGTGAGTACAAGATGACATCAAAAGGTGAACACATCACTCTAGAAACTGTGTCGCTAGAAAAAGACCTAGGTGTAAGTATTGATAGCGATCTGCAGTTTAGCAAGCATGTCAGCATTCAGGTCGAGAAAGCGAACAAACTCCTTGCACTTACCCGGAGAGGTTTTACAGCTCTCGACATTGTGTCCCTCCCCACCCTGTACAACTACAAGTCCATCATTCGTCCTCACCTGGAGTACGGGAATGTAGTCTGGCACCCTCGTCTCAAAGGTGATGAAGAGCAGCTAGAAAGGGTTCAGCGTAGGGCAACCAGACTCATCCCTGAGCTCCAACACTTGGACTACTGTGAATGTCTCAGAAGACTGGATCTGTCTTCACTGTACTTCCGGAGGGCTAGAGGCAACATGATTGAATGTTACAAGTACCTGACTGGAGTCTATACTATAACAGGGGACATCCTTTCGCGCGACCTCCACTCACACACTCGAGGCCACAGTCTTAAATTGAAAAAAAACTTTAGTCAGAATGGCAGTCTGCCAGAATTTTTTCAGTGTCCGTGTACGGTGTAGTGAATGTCTGGAACTCTCTGCCTGAACAAGTGGTGTCTGCGCCTTCACTCAACATTTTCAAGACCAGGATTGACAAAGTATGGGCAGATTATAAGTTTTCCCTGGACTCTGACTGGTTTCAAGCGCCCAAACCTGCGTGCACCAACCTGTCACTAGCTGAGTGTGCAAACAGTGAAGAAGGGACGAGCACTGACTGCAGCGACCGGCTGATAGGCGACTAGCCTGACTACAGCTGTACTAGTAATGTAGAGTAAAGTAAAGTAAAGTAAAGTAAAGTAAAGTAAAGTAAAGTAAAGTAAAGTAAAGTATTCTTTGTTTAATAGGGGTTTTCGGGGGTTTCTGGTAAAACGAAATAGCGTAACTATTAGTATTACTGATTTACAAGTAACGCCCGAAGCAGTTGAATATAAATTGCAAAATATTAACCCTAATAAAGCCCAAGAATAAGACCTCATTCCTCCTAGAGTATTAAAAGAATTACGCCAAGAGCTAAGTTGGCCTCTGTGTATATTATTCAATAAATCTCTTGACTCAGGTGAACTTCCAATTGATTGCTTTTGATTCTGTACCACATAAACGTTTATTTGCAAAAACTACTAAGCTATGGTATAACTGGATCCATTTATAGTTGGATCAAAGACTTTCTCAACTCAAGAACATAACAGATTAGAGTTGGTAGGGATTATTCTTCAGAAGCTAATGAATTAAGTGGTATTCCACAAGACAGTATTTTAGGACCTATTTATTTACTTTTTTTTTTTATAAATGATTTACCTGAAGGCGTACAGAGTTGTTGCAAAGTATTTGCTGATGATACAAAAATATGTAACTCAGCTAAAAATAGTAAAATCTTACAAATGAAACTGACAAACTAAATGAATGGTCAGATAAATGGTTCTTATATTTTTAATGAAACCAAATGCAAAGTACTTCATATATATGTAATAATAACCCAAATGAGATATAGACTATGAGAGGTAAAAATGGTATGCACACGATCGCAGAGTGTGAGGAGGAGAAAGATTTAGGTGTGATTTTTGATAAAAAAAAAATTAAGATTTGATTCACATATTTCAAGTGCTATGATAGTATAAATAAAGCCAATAAAACTCTTGGAATAATTAAAAGATCCTTTAATTTCCTTGAAAAAGATATTTTTCTGTGTTTATACAAATCAATAGTGTGACCCATTTTAGAATACGGTAATACTGTTTGGAGTCCATACTTAAAGAGGCAATCCATAGCTATAGAGAGAGTACAAAAAAGGGCAACTAGATTGATACATAAAATAAAGGATTGGGAATATATACAGAATGACTGTCATTTTTAAACTTACCATGTCTGAAATACAGACGTTGCAGAGGAGATCTTATTCAGGTGTATGAAATAGTAAATTAAATTAGATGATTTAAATTTTAATACATTTTTCAGTATTAATACTGCATGATTAAGAAGGCACTCTGATTTCAAATTGTTTGTTAATTACAGCCTGCTAACCTTCGAAAATATACATTTAGCAATAGAGTTGTTCAACATTGGAATGCACTTTCAGTAACTACTAAAAATGCACCAGGTATTAATCAATTTAAAAATCTCTAGATAGAGACCCAAATTGCTTAGGCAGAAATTTGATGTTGATTAGTGTTGGAAAATGTGCATGCATAAAGCAGACCTATACATTTGATATGATAAAGATGGGATGCACAAATAACAAAGACTCGTGAGAGCCTAACCTAGTCCCTACTTATACTACTACTACTAAGTACTACTACTACTATTACGCCACAGTGTGGCCCTATCGACTACACACCAAGATCAAAGATCAAGATTTAATGTAGATCTTTATGTTCAATAAGTGCAATTACTTAGATTCCTCTGTTGACCAGGCAGCTGCACTTTTTACATGCTATCGGGAACTCAGGATTCATTATGATTAGACTTTAAAATAATGAAAATAATTATATAAAAAAAAGGGGGGGGGGGGGGGGGGGGGGGGGAAGAAGAAGAAAGAAGAGAGAAGCATTTTGACACACAACTCAGATTTATCACTGGATGGTAGATAGTAGAGAACATTTTAATCATCAGATTAATCTAAACATGGTTTGATTTTATAGTTCATCCTTGCCTACCCACCCACCATGGAGTCCAACAAGGGGCCAGGGTCAAGGGGGAAACCAACTCTTGACCCCTTCCAGGTTTCAGCAGGGGATATACACCAGATAGAATGTAACTAACCTATTCCACCAAGATCATGACACACCGCCGGGGACAGACGGTGAACACTTACAAGGTTTCCAAGGCCAGCCAAGAACTACCCAGTTTGACCCAGCCTTACGTAGAGGCAGCCAATTGACATACACGGGCCAATGTATGCCACCTGTTTTAGAGGAGGTCCGAGCCAAAGTGATGTGTTGAGAACAGTAGGCTCTCTCAATCACCAGGATCTCATTCCCCCCCCACTTACAGGATGCACCGCACGGCAAACACAGTGGGTTTGAAGAAGACCGCAGAGAAAAGGATGCGATGCTTCAAATGTCAGAAGTGTGGACACATTAAGGACCGGTGTACAGAACAGGAGGCATGTGGCAAGTGCTCAGAACCAGTGCATGAAGGTCTGTGTGATTGTCCGCCGTGTTGCATCAACTGTAAAGGCAACCATCCTGCTTTCTCGAAGGACTGTCCAGTTTGGCACACCGAGTCTGAGATCCAGAAGGTACGCACAGAGAATCGAATCTTGTTCTTTGAGGCATGGAAACTTGTGGAGAATAGACAGTCCTCCCTCAGCAAGTCATATGCTGATGTCGCCAAGGGGAGCATGGTCAGTGTTGGTGTTCAGACTGAGACTGTTCAACTTTGGGCTGGCTCTCAGCATCATGATCAACAGACGCAACAGGAGCCTCAACATGCACAGAAAGAAAGTGGAAAAAGAAAACAAATTCAAACAGTGCCTTGGGTGGAGGCTCAATATCCACCTCTCCCCGGACTCTTGAGGGTCTGAGCCCCCTTCCTCCAATCCCAGATCCTCTGGGAAGGCTGCACATGTAGCCTCTTTGTCTGGGGAACACTCTAGAAGTCAGTTAAAACAGAGCGCATCCACTTTCACAATTTCAGACAACTTTTTCCACCACCAGAAATTTTCATAGATAAGGCTAACATTCCTGCTGTCACAGAAGCCAAATTTTTGGGTGTTACCTTTGACCAAAAGTTAAATTTTAAAGCCCATATATTCAGAAGTTGAAAACATCGTGCCTCAAAGCCATGAATACCCTCCGTGTAGTGGCTCATACGGACTGGGGTGCAGACAAACGCGCGCACTTCTCCATCTTTACAGGGCGTTAGTTCGATCCAAGTTGGACTACGGCAGCATCATTTACGGTGCCGCTAGAGCCTCGTATCTAAAAGTCCTATACCCAGTTCACCATCAGGGTCTTCGTCTCTGTCTTGGAGCATTCCGCACTACCCCTGTGTACAGCCTGTACACAGAGGCAGGTGAAACCTCATTGTCCAACCGCAGGCTGAAACTATCTTTGAACTACTATATCAGACTGCTCTCGGAACCGGAGAACCCTGCTTATGACTGTGTCTTTGACCCTCAGTTCCAAAGCAAATTCGAAAAACAACCCAACTGTATTCCACCGTTTGGTCTTCGTATGCAGCCTCACGTGTGGAATGCAGGTCTAGACCTAGGAGTTGTTTCCGATTTTTCTAAGTTTCCAGATCAACCTCCGTGGACCTTTTTTTACACCAGAGATTCGTTTTGATCTTGCAGCTTTTCACAAAGAATGTACCAGCTCTCTGGCATACAAGGCGTTGTATGCTGACCTTTGTTCAGAATTCCCATCCTATCAGAAAATTTTCACTGATGGTTCCAAGTCTGAAGATGGAGTGGCCTGTGCAGCCTATTGCCCTGGTGCTCCTTCTCAAATATGGTTGGAACATATTCATTCAGATGCTTCTGCTTACTCTGCTGAACTTACAGCTCTGGTTCTGGCACTGAGGATAATCTCACAGTCTACGAAGAGGGACTTTCTGGTTCTGTCGGATTCACTGTCAGCTTTGGAGGCCATAGCTGGCTGCAACCTTCAGCATCCAGAACTTTTACACTTTTTTGAAGTTTTTACCAAGTTGAAAGTGGAGGGTTACAACATTATTCTGGCTTGGATTCCCGGTCATGTTGGCATTGGAGGGAACGAAATGGTTGATCATTTGGCCAAAAATGCCACAAGAGAGAATCTGTCAAACACACCTATAGGCTATCCCCTGCTCAGATCTGAAACCCAAAATTAATGATTATGTCAGAGACCTCTGGCAGGAGGATTGGAACACACAGACGGACAACAAACTTTCAGATCCATCCAAACCTTAAGGAGTTCCTCTCATCTTCGTCTGGTGGTCGTAAAGAAGAAACAGTTCTATGCCAGCTGCACACCAGCCATTCGTATTTTACCCATTCCTACCTTTTAAAAAGAGTGAAGAAGCTCGTGTGGTGCATTCCGTGTCATGTCCACTCACAATGAAACATATTCTTTTAGAGAGTTGGGACTTGCACGATGTGAGACACAAACATTTTACAGCAGATTCCATGAAAACCTTGTTCAGAGAGGTTTGCCTAACACGATCTTTGAGTTCTTGAAAGAGATTAACATTTTTCATCAGATCTGAGATTTCACAGTGGAAAGATTTTTAACAAACTTTTGGATGGGTTTTTGGATGTATTTTAAAGAATTGTGTGAACGACTGACTTGTGAGTTGTTTTTAACGTGGTGACGGCCCTGGTGTGGCCTTTTGTGGTTGGCTGGGCTGTGGGCAACATTGTCTTATCTTATTTCAACGTGTGTGGTTTTTAATCCTAGGATTAGTAGTAGGATTGGTTCTTTTAATTTGTTTTTAAAGGGTTGGGTGAGGTTTTGCTTTTAATCTTTTTTTAACATATATATGTGGTAGTGGTAGTTTGGAATGTGGTGACAGTCCTGAGATAACCTCTGCTGTTGACGGGACTATAATTTTAATCTTAATGTTACGGATGTTAGCATAATTTGAAGTTTTAAAACATAACTTTAGGGAACTTAACTAAATTTTTTCTAAACCCTTAATGCATACGAAAATGAAGCTTGAAGTCTCCTCTACAACTCTGTATGGGTTTCATTGAGCTATTTGTGCACGCCGCGCTCCCTCCATTGGGGGAAGAGGGTGTGTGTGTATGTGTGTAAAAACTTGTGTTCTGAAAGTCGCGATGGAATGCCTCCTAACCGCAGACAAGTACTTCTTTACAAGGCTGATAATAAACTTATCATGTTCTTTTAAATGATAGAAATAAACTTATTATGTTCTTTTAAATGTAACAAAAGAAAAAAGACTGGTAAATTGATTGGTGTTATTTTTTATTGTCTAAATCAGCCATTTTTTATGTGGTTTCCACAAGTTGAAAACACGGAAAATTTCGCTCCTGCAGTGCAGTTCACCAGGCAGTGGGCCTGCACTGAAATACCTAATTTTATTTCTCTTTTTCACATATACAATTTTGATAATCAATATTATTTTTTAATTAATATACTTTTTGTATAAGCTGTATTTTTTCTTAACATTTCTTTTAATAGTTTTGTTTATCCATGAGGATTAAAATTTGCTTTTTTTTTTTTTTTAAATCTTTAATGGGTTTACTTTTTCATCAAATTCCTTATTTTATTCTTTATTTTCATCCAACAATCATTAACAGTGCCTTTTAGTAAGTCACTCCACTCAATATTTTCACAATCTCTCATTGATACATAGTCTCCCTTTCCAAGTTCAAAACTATAACATCGATGGGAAGAACTTGTCAGAATTTCTAAACTTGCTCTAATTCAATAGGTGGACAACAAAGTTTGCCGATGTCCCACAGCCAACTTAGTCTCTCAGCCTGCACAAAAATAATACGTATCTGAAAAAGTACAAATGAAATAAGTTAATGCGTACTCGCACTTCATCAAATTACACGGTGTGTTACCTGCGAATGGATGAGCTGTACGTCCTCGGCCCGAAGCTTACCCAGACACCTTACTCTCTCGCGGTAGTCTCGAGCGTGTCTCTTTCGAACCGAACTGAAAGTTTCTCAAAACAAAGGTGAATGGTCTCCCATATAACTGTATCTTTTTTTGCCAAAAACAAACGATCTAATGCAAACACGGCTAACAAGCTGGAAACCACAAAACTACGCATGCCGATAAATAACGAAGTGAATGCAATCAAAGTAGTGAATGCTGCCTTTGTTGTTGGTGCTCTGCGTTGACATGCTTTTGAGTAGAAACATCATTGACTTGAAGTTAGTTTTTCAAACTTTTGAAGAGTCACACAACCTGCATTTTCAACTGAACTCATGACCGGGCACTCCAGATCTCGGGTGTTAAGTGATACCAACTCAGATAACAGATGGATTACCCATGGTGTGCCACAGGCTAATGTTTTGGATCCATTTATTAACACGCCAGATACAAACAGCTGCACCATTACATCACGGGTTCAAGCCATTGGGACCGTACACAATCTCTTCCTTTCCAGGAACATGTTTCCATAAAAAAATTTCTATATCCCCCACCCCTCCCCGGGTCTGTGTTTTGTGTGTGTCAGGTGTGTTTACACACACACACACACACACACACTTTTATATATATATATGTGTGTGTGTTGCAGGTATATAAACATATCTGTGTGTGTGTGTGTGTGTGTGTGTGTGTAAGACTGAGAAGGGGAGGTGGGGTTTGGGGGGATGGATTATGTGAATTGACATGGTTGTGTCTGGTGCTCGTTTTCTGTATGTTGAGTGGAAGCATAAAGAATAAAGCAAACACAAAACAAATAGAGCCTTATGGAATATAATGCGTAGGTAAAATTGTGTCTTGATCTTAAATATTGCAGGCTATGTCAATGCAACAAAAGGCACACAGTCAATTAACATCAATCAGAAGAAGATACCAAATAGACTGTGATCAAAAATCTATAGTTTACATGTGAAGTAGCCCAGTGAATGATTTATTTAAAATGTTTTCACTGGATAATGGTACACTGATTGAAAATTGATCTTTGTAGCTCTGTCTTAGGAACTAGTGGCATTACTCCTGGACAGTGAAGAGATATGTTCTCTACAGTGATTTTTTTTGTCACACTAGTGAAATACATATCACTAGAACTGAAATTTTATTTAAAAAGCATTCAGACAAAAATTATATGTGTCAAACTTGTAATAGGCTATGTCTGGAATGCATAATGGATGAATTACGTAGAAAGGAATTCAGATTTGCAGAATTCATTACTTGTACATGAAACTGTACATCAAACTTGTAATAAGTCTGGAGTGTATAAGGGTTTAAATATTTAGAAAGGATTTTGGATTTGCAGCATTCATAACTTGTGCATACTATTGGTAGTATTAACTATTTGAAGCTTTATGCAATTCACCAACCCATTCTCAGGACACTTCTGCATTAGTGTGTCTGTGAGTAACATTATGCAGATTTAACTAGATTCTGAGTTAAGCGGAGCTTCTACGTTGTTTGCCAATCGTCCAGCAGCCTGGTCTACCCACTCAGTCGAAAAAATTCCACAGTGAGAAGGCAGTCAGCAGTAGGTGGCACTGGTAAACAATCGATACATTTTGTCTTTTATTTGTTGTTTTTAGATTTGGAGATCTGATGGCCTGTAATACAGACGCTCTATATCCCTCCATGTCAGTGCTTTTGCAGGTCTAAAATTTAATGTAGGGCTTTGCTATCCCCAAGTCCATCTTACACCCAGTCTTGTGTCTATGTTTCCCCTGATCTATGTTCCACTGTCCATCAGCACAGTAAAAAAAAAAACAGTGTGACCCCAAACCAGCAGCTGCCCTAGGTCAAGACAAGTGAGTGACCCCAACTGATCCAGATCCAAGCGAGCAAGTAACATAAAGGTCATAAATGGTTAGACTAAGGGTTGATCCCTGATGACGTATAAAACTGATTTCCTTGGGGAAAAAAAACAAAAAAACAAGCGAAATCAAAAAAAAAACAACCATAAAACCATAAAGCTAGGGGCCTATCTCAGTGTGTTGAACGACCCATGATGACCCAAAGTGATGATATATCACGTGACTTAGAGTAAGTAATGTTAATCCAGGTATATCTTAAGGTGAAAAGAGGCATAATGGGTCACAGTAACCCAGAGTGATGTTAGATATGATTGAAACATGAGAGGTGATATGTCCCACAATCAGATGAAAGAGACCCAGAATAGGATGTTGAGTGACTCACATTATGTCATGAAGACCCAGGTTGAGGTTAAAAGTTTGATGACCCAGGTTGAGGTAAAAGTTTGATGACCCAGGATGGGTTACGGAGGCCCTGACCTAAGTTATACGTCAATTAAGCAGTGGGGGAAAACAAGTGCAGGCAAACAATTCTTCAGTCATTATAGTAATAACTTGGCAAAGACTTGAACTTTTTGGGAAAAAAAATAAGAAAATGGGGGGAAAATATATTATAAATAATGAGAAACCCTTCACTAGCTGCCTGAGAGAACCCTCGTCATCCCTCTCAAAGGCAATCTATCTATTTGTATGTTATAGGTCAGTTCAGACATGACCCAAAATGGGATACCATGACCCAGATCAAAGTAACTATTGAGTGATCTAGGATGTACTACACTGATCCTGACTGATGTTAATGTTCAGTGACCCAAAACGTGTTGCGGTTTTACCAGATTTTGGTCAAAAGTCAAATGACCCAGAATGGACATATTCTGGGTCATGTGGTCTTTGATAAAGGTCTTGGTGCTTATGAACGATTCTGTTTCACTCAGCCATATGCATCTCCCTGGGACCCATTATGGCTCAGTTATCTTTTCAAATGTTTGGATTACCATGACTACACCACCTCGTCTGACCTTTAACCTCAATGTGGACCACCACGTCCCAATTCATGTCAGCTGATCTTCATTTTTGTCGGTCACTTGTCTTCCACTTGACCTTTGACCTAAAACGGACCTCAGTGACCTATTCTGGTTTAAATGACCCATAAGATCACCATGACCTGACCTACTGTAGACCTTATGATCTAGAGCCTCAACCTCGATTAACATGATTAATGGCATCTTGTTTAAACTGATGGCCAACAATCAAGCAGCACATGTGACCATATGAAGACTGACTAACATCAGTTAAGGAAACAAAACTGTGTTGGTTCAGTCATGAAATAAAATTTTAACGCCTTGCTGACACAGTCTCCTAAGATACTGTCAAAGAAGGGAGAGGGAAGGGAAGACAGAAAACAAAATGACACGCACACACACAGAGAGACACACACATGCACACACACACATGCATGCACATGCACACACACACACACGCGCACATGCACACACACACACACGCACACGCATGCACACTCACATACACACTCACACACGCATGCACACACACACACTCTCTCTCTGCTCACTCACACACACTCACACACACACACACACACACACACACACTCTCTCACACACTCATACACACACACACACACACACACACACACACACACACACACACACACACACTCATACACACTCACACACACACACTCACACACACACACACACACACACACACACAAATGAAAGAACAAAATAACTGACAAAATTGCAGGTTTGACACGACCCAAGCCTTTGCACACAACCAACAGAAATGGATGAACCTCCAGTGTAGTACCCTGGTGGCCCCCCTCGGAGTTCAGGGAGACAAAGAGAGGAGAACAGGCATGAAGGAAATGTAGAAATGGGGAAGAGGGGTGGGGATATATATATATATATATATGACACGCACACACACACACAGACACACACACACGTGTGTTTTAAGCTTTTTTTTTTTTTAGCTTGCTTTTAACCTGACAAATGATATATATATATATATATATATTTTTTTTTTTTTTTTGCGCATGCAGGCTGATACTCCTGCGAACACTCCCTGTAGAGGGCAGGCAAGGATTAATCCCATCTACCCAACAAAGGGGAGTGGAGTTTGTGTGTGTATGACCGTTTTTTTTCATCCCGCCATAAGGCAGCCATACTCCATCTTCGGGGAAGGTGCATGCTATGTGTAACATGTCATCCATACCAGCCGCCATAACTGGCCTTCTCTTCCGAATGTTGGTGATGGGATTTTTACGTGTGTGTGAGATGTTATGCGTGCGTTCACACACGGAACCTCGGTTTACAGTCTCATTCAAAGGACTGTATGGGAAATGGAGTCAGAACCAATGTTAACTCCAAGGGAAAAATCCCCCTGTACCGAAACGGCCCGGCAGAGATTCGAACCCACAACCCCAAGATTATGAGTCCCGCGCTCTACCACTAGGCTATTCCAGGCCCTCACGGTGGGGATATATAGACCTTCGGGTATTTATAAACCAGGCTAGAGGGGGATAGAGGAGGGAGGGATATCAAAATATATAGACATGGAGTGAATTTAGACCTATGGAGAGGGAGGGTTGGGTGGATGAGGAAAACACATCGGGGGGGGGGGGGGGGGGGGGGGGGGGGGGGGAGGATATGGACTTTGGGAAACTCTGGTGCTTAAAAGACCTGCTCTCGAAAATACAGATTCACAGACGACATATGTAACCCTGTTCTTGGTAATGGAAACAGAAATAAACAAAAATATTGTATCAATAAGTTTGTGAGGTGGACACATGATTGGAAAATCAAGTGCAATGGTCAAGAAGTGGAAGTTCATACTGGGAAAAAAAATAATCCTGGTAATACACATAAAATAATTCGTGAATGTGATCTGGAACCTACTGAAGGGAACAACAATTACCAGATCATGTTTTACAATGCTTTCATTTGGACCTTCAGATTACCACTATTGTCAACAAAACAAAAGAAACAAAGCAAACACACACACACACACACACACACACACACACACACACACACACACACACACAAATGTGATCTCTTTAATGGTATCACGCTTTATGTGACTCCGATCAAAACCAAAGGAATGATGATACCACTATTTAGATCTTTACTTCAGCTGGTGTTAGAATACGACAATGTGGTTTTGTGTCCACAAAATGTACCACCCTTTAACTTTTTACTTCAACCAGTGTTAGAATATGATGATGTGGTTTTGTGTCCACAAAATGTACCACTCTTTAACTCTTAAGTTCAGCCAATGTTAGAATATGGCCGTGTGGTTTTGTGTCCGCAAGATGCACCACTCTTTGACTTTCTACTTCAACCATGTTAGAATATGACAATGTGGCTTTGTGTCCACAAAATGCGCCACCCTTTAACTCTTTACTTCAACCAGTGTTTGAATATGGCCATGTGGTTTCATGTCCAATTTCAATGTAAGCTGGAAGAAACTCTGCAAAAAACAGTTGACAGCAGAAAGCGTTCAAGCGCTGCGGAGGAAATAAGTTGTTTGAAGTTTTTTTTTTTTTTTTTACATCATGCGGAGTATTAACTGTTGTCAAAAACAAAAAACTAAGATAATTATGCAAAGAATATTAACTGTCAGCAGAGGGAAATCTTTGAGCCTATGCTCGAGGACCCATTTAAGGATGCAATGGTGGTCAACAGGTGTCAACAGTTGTTGAAAAACACAAGCATCGTCAGTCACATATGTATTCACAGATATATGAATGTATATATGAATGTATATATCTCTTATATATATGTATATACAGATCTCTCATATATATAATGTATACAGATCACATTCACAGAATGGTAAAAGGAATATATGTACAGACCTATATTTTATATATATATATATATATATCTTATAATAGACTAATAAATTCCAAGGGTAAGTAACCAAACACCATTCCAGCAACTTACAGAACAGTTTGGTGTTGCAATGACTGCAAGAAACAGTCACCTATGAAACAAAACTGCTCTTATGTCTAAGATTGAAGAAAAAGGATACAATAATATATATATATATATATATATATATATATATATATATATATATGTATGTATATGTGTATATATACAATGTGTGTGTGTGTGTGTGTGTGTGTGTACACTGAAGATGCAGAATGGGAATTATGTGAAGGAGCGATAAACATATTGTGGAGCATTTTGAAGTTAAGACGGATGAACACAAGGCATCCTGGAGGTGCACCTTACAATACAGACAGCAAAACAGTGATAAAACGAAAGGGCTGTTTCAAAAAGGGGGGGCTCCTCTGTGTCTAAAACAAAACCAGTGTTTTAGCAAAAGGATGTCTCAAACAGATAAAATAAAAAGAAAATTAAAACAAAAGAATCGTTTAAGAGAAGGTTTATTTTTTGCCTCTTGCAGATGAAACAAGACAATAGGAATTTTTAAGAAAAAGGGAGAATTTGTGTCTTAAATTCATGAAGAATTGTTTGAGTAAAAGGGCTTTTACTCATCACATAAGACTGAAGAACTGTTTGTGGAAAAGGGCTTTTCTGTGTCATTTTATAATTGATGTCAAAGGTTCGCAGTCAAATAGTCAGAACATTTGCTTACGAAGTGGAGGGTTGTGAGTCTGGACCATTTGTGCAGGGTGGATTTTTTTTTTTTAAACTAAAAACCCTCTCTGTCCACCCAGCAGTAGATAGATATTTAGTTCAGCTCAGGGAAGGTTGAAGACAGAGGAAGGAGTTCAGAGACATACAGAACTACACACACACTTGAGAGAGAAGGAGGGAGGGGGAGAGAGAGACAGAGAGGGAGAGGGGGGGGGGGGGGGGGAGGGGACAGACAGAGACAGAACTCAAGGATTGATATTTAGTCAGAGCCTATTCTTCCAATCTGCCCTTGCTAAGCTGAATATGCAATGAGATTTGAAGACAAGAAAATGAAAAGAAAAAAAATGAAAATGAAAAAAGGAGAGAAAAAAAATATAGGCCCACAGGAGAGAGAGAGAGAGAGAGAGAGAGAGAGAGAGAGAGAGAGAGAGAGAGAGAGAGAATTCACAAGGAACTTCTTGTGCATAAGAATTTCATTATGGTTTATTTTGACATCAGTTACGGGGTGAACAAGCCCTGCTTTGATATCCGTACAGCACATTTGCCAAAAATGCAACCGTAGCATCAACATTCAACATTATTCTGAGAGAACTGCAATGAAAACTAAAAAGTATATATGGGATGACAGACATTTTTGTATAAAATACAAGAAGAATCATTCTCAACATGATAAATGAGCACAGATTTTCAAGGTCTTGAAATGGGAGTTTCAAATTTCCAGGATCTTCTTGGTCCATATTATCCTTAGAAAATTATGACATCTATCCTACATAGAAAGAGGTGGGGTGTGTGTGCGCAGCGCGTGTGCGTGCATGCGTGCGTGCATGTGTGTGTGTGTGTGTGTGTGTTTAGTCTGATAGTGCTGATGTTGTCATAGAACATTATGACATCTATCTTATACAGAAGAGGTGCGGTGCATGTGTGTGCATGTATGTGCGTGTGTGTGTGTGTGTGTGTGTGTGTGTGTGTGTGTGTGTGTGTGTGTGTGTGTGTGTGCAGCCCTTGGGAGGATTTTCTGTTTGAATCCCTCACTGCTAATGATGATAATTGATATGGATCCCCGGTGAGTGAAGTGTTGAACATTTCCTTAATTCTCTGTCTATGGACAGTTATTCTAGTAGCCATGGTGATGATGTGGCCTGCCATCCAATTCTTCTCAGTGCAGATTTCCATACCACATCTTCATGTCTTCATCCCATCTTTTGACAAGCATTTCAGCATTCAATATTGCTGTATGAATGAGAGAAGAGCAGTCTTACATACACAGTAAAAAAAAGTATGAGAGGAAAAAAAAAAAAAAAAAAACCCCCAAGCTGTGCAAGTAAGGAAATAAGAGCCTTACATAATAAACTTTTTTTTTTCCCCATAGAAATAAGAACTAAAACACCACAATGTTTACAGAATGAATACGGCAGTTCTTAAAAACTGAAATCCAGACATAGGAACACAATGTCCAGAGGCTGTGAACGTTGATCAGCTGTCATCTCTCCGTTGATAAACGGCAAAAACAACTCTTGCTTCTGTCGCCATGGTAAAAATTCATCCTTTACATGCACAGATGTCCATCTGCCATCTCATCTGTAGCAGGAACAGAATCAGCATTTCACTCCTGCCCACAAGCAAAAAAACATTGCATTATCTGGTTTACTTCCCATTCCTGGGACACCTTTTCCAAGTCCTCTCCCTTTACTGAATGATTTTCTATGTCATTTTCATGACAGGCTGAGTTCTGATGTCTTTTCACATAAATCAACGCTTTTTCTTATTTCTCCTGTGCTTAGTTGACACTCCTTTGCTTGACAAGAAACCGCTGTCAAATTCAGACACTGTCGCTGACAGAGGGAGCTTCTTCTTGAACTTGTGGAAACTGAAACACAGAAATTGTATTTTAAAAATATTTGAGGGAAAAGCATGTAAAGCATAACATTTATATCTCCCTCTCCAACTTTATGATGTGAACATCCACAACAAAAGGTACAATCGAAGATAAAAGTAAAATGGCAGAGCTTCAGTTTCACTTTTGTTTGGTAAGGACACATCACTGCTAATAGATAAATTTATCTCGACCCTTGATTAGCCTGTACAGCATATCTGCTATGCTCTAAGATAAAAGTAAATAAATGATGAACTGCATAGATCAATACATAATCAAATAACTAAACAGACCATAAAGGCCCTGAGGATTAAGAATTGAAAACGTAGAACAGGGCATTTGTGCCAAAGGAAATGTTAAAAGCAAACAAACAAACAATTGCAAGACAAAATTTTGCTACTCACCCTTTCTTCTCCGACTCAAACTTCAGTCGTGGGTTGCCCTCTGACTTGTGACCCTTCCGGTGACCTCGTCCCGCTGCGCCTTGAAGGTGAGAGGGGGCCTCGCGCAAGGCAAAGCTCTTGGCCACGTGACCAAGGTGAAGGTCTTTCATTGAGAAGATGTCCTTCAGTTGACTGGGGTACGTGGCGTAGGCTCGAACAAAGGACTGGTAGCCTGCAAGATAAAGCATGCTTTTAACTCTTTCATTCCTACTTTTCTATGAACCATCACTTCTTCTTGTTCCTAGATTCTTTAATAGGAGTATTCCCTTCATTCCTGGATTAAGAGGGAAAAAAAGAAGTGTAAAATGAGAACTGCTACATATGCAGTAGCAAACCAGCCAGAATGGAGTGGTCACCACTTTCCTATGCTGTAAGGGCTGTCTGGCATCCATTCGATTCATAAACACTGCCGCGCGAGCAACCGGGTCATGACATGAACCGATGACACAACACACGCGAAGTTCAAAACGCTTACCGCGAGAACCGATTTTCCGGGCTGCAGGAAGGAAGGAGGGTAGGATTTCTGCAAACCGGAAAAACGGCTTGTAGGGATGAAAGAGTAAAAAGGGACTGAACTACTCTGTGATATACTTGCTTGCAAACGTTTTTTCATTCAGCACAGATCACCTGTTCAGGGATCTCATAATTGAAGTACTTCTTGTTCTAACATATTGTGTTATCTGCACATGTATCACATATATCATTTATTTTCCTTACACCCCAAGGATGTCATAGATTTAAAATGCGAATCTAGATGTAGATACTGATCGCAAACACTGACGGAATATAGACTTCTGCCCAACATACTTGGCTTTTCCATCAAAGACAGTCAAAATGTACAAAAGAAGACAGTAAAACCAAGTCAGTACAATCTGAAGAAGACGTGCTCGATTGGTTTTGAGTTGGCTTGATGGGTGAACATGGCTGGCTGACATGCGTAGGCACCTTAATGCCTGGCATATCCATTAACCCTTTGACTCACAGAACTATTGGTCATTTTGGGGAGAAAAACCACCAACCTTACAAAAACGATCACAAAAATTCAAGTCTTGCTCTAAAGTATACAAAAGTATACATTGTATTGAAGGAACATGAATGGAGAATATAATTATTATATGTTTCATGTTGACAGGATGAGATAACTCACAATCATGAACCGCGGCTATATTTGCGGCCGGAAGCGAAAGGCTTAAAACAGTAACAACAATTTACAACAACAACCACACACCAGATTTTCATATCTTTGAGTCAAAATTCAGTGCATTTCAAACCCTTAACTGATTTCAGTTGGTCATCTGAACCTCCCATTTTTGTTTTTTATGTTGCCGCTTTTCTGGAGGGTTAGGGTGGTGGGAATAGGGGAGGATTATCTGCTAAGTATAATATATGCATGATTTTTCTTTTGTTTGAATAGTGCATGTGCTAAGTATTAATGAGAAAGCAGCACAAGATTGATGTAAAACATCCATAGTCTTTGATGCATATGAGATGAGATAAAGGAGGATTTTCTCCAAGGAATAAATGCATGATCTTTTCATCATATAAATAGTGTTTGTGCTAAGTATTAATGAGCAAACAACACAATATTGATGTAACACAACCACAGTCTTTCAAGCATGTCAGAAGAGATAAAGAAGATCATCTCCAAAGAATAAACGTGTGAATTTTTTTTCATATATATAAACAGTGTTTGTGCTAAGTATTAATGAGAAAACAACACAGTGTTGATGTGTAAAACAACGTCAGTCTCTCATGTACGTGAGAAGAGAAACTAATTTCATCTGAAACAGTGTTTGGAACTGAACTGAATCTAAGATCACATTTTCACACACCAAAACACAGAAGATCAAATCAAGTGTGTGGCAGGTTCCACAAGATAGGGAGTGTAAAGAAGAAGCCCAAATCCTACAACGCTCAGCACCGAAAACCACATACGACTGTCAAACATTGAGACAAATAGACACACACACACACACACACACACACACACACACACACATACACACACATGCTGTAAAACTATGCTTGAATGCATATGGAAGTTCAGTACCAGCCATGAAGGTGTATTTCTGCATTGTGCTTGTCCATGTGTGCAAGCACACAAATTACTGTTATCTGTGTATGGCTTCAACACTGCATAGCAGAACAGCATTTGCATGAATTCCAACTATTTCACATCACATCAATCCCTTCTCAATAGGCTGAGGACTGTGACAGAGTCTTGAACAACAGAGCTGTTGCCTTCCGAGTGTTATTCACTGCATTTTTCCATGTGAGGATGCTAGAAGGTCTTTAAGTATTAAATTGTCTCCCCTGCCTGTAAAAGTCTGTGCTATTCTTTGTTCAAAGTCTTTGTCGTTTTCCTCCTCTTTCCTATTCCTGTCAATTTCTGCCTTCTTCGCCTGTCTTCGTCCTTGAAAATATTTTTACACAGTTTTCTCTAATTCTCATTCTAGATAATGCAATTTTTTTTCCCGTTGTGATCTGGTGACAATATGACAAGTTTGCAGACACGAGATGGCTTTCTGCTGCATGTGAATTTGTCAAAATGTGCATGTGTGTTGTTTCACTACTAAAAGTAGATTCATGAAATAGTCACCTGTCCAAACAAATGCCTCTTTCCTCACATATTGGACTGTACTCAGCGCTCTAACTCAACATGGGCACAGATCACTAAAAAGATAGACATCATCAAATCAACCAGCTGGAGTTATCCTCCTCAACTTTAAGCAGAGTGAGCTCCCATTGCATGGACAATGACAACATTCCTTCCTGAGTTGTTCTCCAATTTTTTTAAAGCCCCTTTCTGCGATACAGGTTGAGCCAGCTCTCAACTAAATGGTAACAAATACTCAGGGGTAAGTTATCTGCAGGTATACCTTTGGCAGCAAGCACTTTCAGGTGACGGTACTTCAAGACGCTTTCTTCAAATCTGTCTTGCATGAAGGTGGAGGCTTCTTCTTCATAGGTGCGTGGCAACTGTCGCTGGAAAACACAGGCCAGGTATACTCTGTTAATCTGTTTGTTTTTCTCATGACTGTTCAATGGCCAATATTGATCAAACACCTAGTCCCTGTGACAGAATGAAATTGATAGTGTGATTAATCTAATTAACTTTTGGTTACTAGTGCTGCCACTTTTTTAGTTTGTATATATAAACGTACTATTGAAAGATAACAGTTTCAAAATTACTTTTACCCTATATAACTCTTAACTGAGTTTTGTGTGTGAGTGTGTGTGTGTGTGTGTGTGTGTGTGTGTGTGTGTGTGTGTGTGCACACTTTAATTCATTGTCTGGTCACATTTTGTGATCACGTGAAAAAATAAACAGCAGATTTATTTAAATCATGGGCATTAACTGATAAAAAGAAACAAATAAATGAAAGTGACATTCATAGCAAAGTTACACCAACTGCACTTCAAAAGAGAATGGAAAAAGATGGGACTTTGAGTTAGCGATGAAGCATTGTCACATTAGAATAAGAAATCACTCAAAACCTTATCTAAGGAAGACTCATAAAAAGCAGGCAAAATTACTTCTTCAAGTGCCAAACTTGAAAGGTATACAAGTACCTGTGTGTGAATGTGCATGTGTTCATGTGTGCATGCGCATGTGAATATGCATTTTTTCTCTTTTTTTGTGTGTGTAGTCCCATAGTGTGTGTGTGTGTGTGTGTGTGTGTGTGTGTGTGTGTGTGTGCGTGCGTGCGTGCGTGCGTGTGTGTGTGTGAGAGTGTGCATGTGTGTATGTGAGAGAGAGGGTGAGTGTGTGTGTACTTGTGTGTAGTGTGTATGTGTGTTGAGTGTGTGTGTGTGTGTGTGTGTGTGTGTGTGTGTGTGTGTGTGTATGGTATGCATGTGTGTGTGTAGTATGTGCTCATACATACAAGTGTACATCTACATACTATCTCCATGCATGTGTGTGTGTGTGTGTGTGTATGTATGTGTGTGTGTGTGTGTGTGTGTGTGTGTGTGTGTGTGTGTGTGTACAAATGTTTATATACGTCTATTTGTACACATATACATGCTGGTGTTTGAGCATGTGTTCGTGCAAAACAAGCATTCATGATCGAGTGTGGATCTTCACGCAGGTTCTGAATAAAAAGCTCCAGACATGTTCAGTATATATATATATATATATACATAGGTCGTTTATCCCAGTGTCTGGCGAATCCTTAACACAGCCTGCCTCCTGGACGTTTTCTTCTCAGCCAGTCTCTTCCTTTGTTATGCTCTGTATTACCAGCATGTGTTTCTCTTTTTTGCTGTTAGGTCACTGCCATTGTTTTGTCCTGTAACGACAGGTGTGCACAGGCACCAGACAAAGAGTTCCTTTACCTGGTTGTCCCTGTGCAGGTGGGGCAGGTCATGAAGAGCAGACACCAGCGTCATCAGCACGTCCTTCATGGCCATCTCCTTCAGACTGCACACAAGGTTCCCAAGCATTTTTTCAGTCATCGTCACCTACGACCGTCCTTTAAAAGACCTCGTAAGGATTCGTACAAGTATACAGGCTGACCACCCCCCCCATCTCTCAAAAAAAAAGAAAAAAAAAAATCATGTACAAGCCATATGCACACGCTTGAACAACATATATTCACATTTGACAACTTTTTCCATCTGTACTGGCAATTTCTGTTTCTGCTTTCAATTATGCATTTCTTCATGTATCACTTAAAACCACTGCTCAATCTGCTGAGCTATCCAGTACTGATCTTTTCACAGCCAGGCAACACATCTGGAATATTTCTCTCATTTTCTTCATTCCCCCTGTTTCCCCCCCCCCCCCCCCCCCCCCCTTAAAAAAAAATAGTGCCCTCAAGTGCTTGCAATGTGACGGAATGACTGAATTTCAAAACACAAGAAATTTCAATCGAATGCCATGACCTAAAAGATCAGCCCTCTCCAGTAATCCTTCACCCCATCCTAAATTTGAAAGAACACGCATGGCATGTGGGTGCTGTGTGTTCAGATGAGATAGAAAGAACGCATGCAGTGAATCAGTCAATGTTACTTTAGATGAACAAATTCCAAGCTGATTGTAAACAAACCCAATGTTGGGATAAAGAAAGAACTGAGGGAAGGGGAGGGAGACTCATGTTGGTCCACCACCTGATGGTCACCTGATTCCGTGTCATCAGCTCACTGATTTCATGCATTTTACTCACCTGATTTCTATGCACTTTACTCACCTGATTTCTATGCACTGTGCTCACCTGATTTCTATGCACTTTGCTCACCTGATTTCTATGCACTTTGCTCGCCTGATTTCTATGCACTTTGCTCACCTGATTTCTATGCACTTTGCTCGCCTGATTTTCTATGCACTTTGCTCGCCTGATTTCTATGCACTTTACTCACCTGATTTCTATGCAGTTTGCTCATCTGATTTCTATGCACTTTACTCACCTGATTTCTATGCACTTTTACTCACCTGATTTCTATGCACTTTGCTCACCTGATTCCTACGCAATATGGTTCACTTGCTTCCACATCACCTGCTCTGCCGAATTCATGAAGTACGCTCACCTGATTTTATGCTATGGGCTCATCTAATTTCAAGCAGTATGCTAACCTGGTTTTATGAGGTATATTCACCTGATTTTATTATGTCATCTGCTCTTCTGAGGTTATACTGTACTCTCATCTGATTTTTAAATTATGCTGCGCTGCTTTCATGAAGTATGCTCACTTGATTTTACAACATCTGCTCATCTGATTTCATGCAGTATGCTTACCTGATTTTTATATGTTCTGTTCGCCTGATTTTCTACCCACGACTCACCTGTTTTCATGATATCTGTTCCACAAATTCTATGCAATGCGCCCACCTGACTTTATGCAATATGCTGATCAGATCTTTATGCCGTCTACTCACCTGATTTTACACCATCTGCTTACTGACTTTACGCCATCTGCTAGCCTGATTTTAGACCATCTGCTAACCTGATTTTATGTTAATATACACTCATCTGTTTTTATGCACTATGCTTGAATGATTTTTTGCAATCTGTTCATCTGATTTTACACAGATGCTCATCTGATTCTATGCCATCAACTCACCTGATCTTACTCTGATTGCTCGCCTGATTTATACCACTTGCTCACCTGATTCTATGCCATTCGCTCACCTGATTCTATGCCATTCGCTCACCTGATTCTATGCCATTTGCTCACCTGATTCTATGCCATTTGCTCACCTGATTCTATGCCATTTGCTCACCTGATTCTGTGCCATTCGCTCACCTGATTCTACCATTCGCTCACCTCATTCCTGCCATTCTATGCCCTGATTCTATGCACCTGTTCACCTGATTCTATGCCATTTGCTCACCTGAATTTACACTGGCTGCTGAAACCTGATTGCCATTTGCCATTCTCACTGATTCTATGCCATTTGCTCACCTGATTCTATGCCATTTGCTCACTTCTATGCCATTGCTCACCATTCTGTACCTCACCTGATTCTATGTCATTCGCTCACCTGAATCTATTCCAATTGCTCACCTGATTCTATGCCATTTGCTCACCTGATTCTATGCCATTTGCTCACCTGATTCTATGCCATTTGCTCACCTGATTCTATGTCACTTGCTCACCTGATTCTATGCCATTTGCTCACCTGATTTCATGCCATTTGCTCACCTGATTTTATGCCATTTGCTCACCTGATTCTATGCCATTTGCTCACCTGATTCTTTGCATTCGCTCACCTGATACTATGCCATTCGCTCACCTGATGCTATGTCATTTGCTCACCTGATTCAGATTTTTGCCATTCACTGACCTGATTCTATGCTTTGCCATTAACTCACCTGATTCTATGCCATTCACTCACCTGATTCTATGCCATTCACTTCCCTCACTATGATTCTATGTTCCATTCATTCACTCACCTGATTTTCAGCTTGTTCAGCTCCTGAACATAGCTCGTCTCATCGGGCATCAGAAACAGGAGGGCGTTGCCTTGCTTGCCGGCGCGAGCCGTGCGCCCCACCCGATGGATGTAGTCGACGGTGGCCCCAGGCGTCGTGTACTGCACAATCCATTCCACCTTTGGGAGGTGAAGGCCTCTGGAGGCTACATCCTGTGGGCAGTAGTGGGACAAGTCTTGAGCCAGCATGCTTTGTTTGCGTTCCCATTTCCGTGATGTGAATAGGGGCGAGTAAGAGGATGGATTGATTGTGTGTGTGTGTGTGTGTGTGTGTGTGTGTGTGTGTGTGTGTGTGTGTGTGTGTGTGTGTGTGTGTGTGTGTGTGTGTGTGTGTGTGTGTGTGTGTGTGTGTGTGTGTGTGTGTGTGTGAGTGTGTGTGTGTGTGTGTTGTGAGAGAGTGTGTGTGTGTGTGTGTGTGT
>JADBJO010002864.1:71671-91671 GCA_016801955.1 Conus betulinus
ATTCGTAAGCATGCATACACTCGATTGTGTGCTTGAAAACTGGTACCCTCTCTTTTAAAAGCATTAAGTCAATCAGATGCATAAACCTACACCTCCCTCCCCTTTCTATACAAACACACTCATTCAACATAAAAAATCTCCCAAATATTACCACCCCCGTCCCCTTCCCTTTCCACATATGCACACATTCAGCATACACACCTCCCAGATACTCCCCACCCCCATCCCCTTCCCTTTGCACATATTTACACATTCAACATACACACCTCCCAGATATTCCCACCCCCTTCCCTTTCCACACATACACATATTCAACATGCACACCTCCCAGACATTCTCACCCCCTTCCCTTTCCACACATTCAACATACACACCTCCCAGATATTCTCACCCCCCTTCTCTTTCCACACGTACACACACACACTCAACATACACACCTCCCAGACATTCCCACCATCCCAAACAAAATGCACACTCGCACATTCTTCAGTACCTTGCATTTCCACAGAACAAAAGCGGCCAAAGTCACCAGCCTCAGCTTGCAGGGAACCACGACAAAGTACTGCCTAAGCTTCTCAGGGAGGGCAAAGGTGGAATCGTCACCATGATCACCACACGGCTGTTTGTCTGCTTTCTTGTTGGTCGGGCTAGCAGGGTCGACAGAAGCGTCAATACTTTCGTGATTCTTAAGCGCCATTCCTGACAGTCTTTCCACTCCTGCAAAGCACGGAATCACAATAACAGCTCTTCAGTCAGCACTACCCGGGTAGACAGCCCGTTGTGTAAACGAGTGTGGATTGTGAAGTGCTTAGAGCTTGGTCTCTAGTCAAGAACAGGCGCTGTATAAGTATTCATAATTATTATTTTTTTTAATAAGAACATAATCTTCCAGAATGGAACTCACAGAATGATCTTCACTATCCTTATTGATTGATTTGAGACTCCATCCCCAACAACGACCTGTCAGTCAGCTGACCCAGACCGAGCTGAGAAAAGTGGTCTAAAGGGAGATGAAGGTCAAATTTGAAGGTTTGAAGCTATGTACACATTCATTAGTGGTTAATCAACCAAATACAAGGTGGGCTGAATCAAACAGTCTGTTGACGATTGACTCATTTACAACAAAAAAAAAAAAAAAAAAAAAATTTTTTTGAGGTGCAATGCTCTAAAAGGCTATGTTTCAAAATGTTACTATCACTAAAGAAAAGAACATGCACTTCACTTGTTTCAAATACCGTTTTTCACATAATTGTCCTATTTTGACAAGTTTGATAAAATTATGAGAATTTTACTGTCAAATTCCTTTTTTTTTCTCATACTACCTGTCCAAACAAATGCCAGAATATCGAAAAATAAGGGAGGGAAGCAGACCAACTGAACAGGGAGACAATTATTTCACTGAGAATGTCTCTACGCTGTTCCCAAAACCTAGAGCTTCATGTCAGAGGCCTCTATGGGACCCGTGCTTTAGACTGGAGGTGAAAACAATTTTTTTTTCTCCAAGGAAAAAACCCCCAACCAACACTGATTACATCATATTGTAGTTTGGTACAAGTTATGTAAAAAACTAGTATTCAATGTTGACATGTTCTATTTTTTAAACAACGTTCCAGTAATTACAAAAATAACTTTCTTGAGCACCAAACATTTACCTCAATTTGAAATTTTGAAACGTGAATATTTAAAAAACAAATGAAGAAAACAACAAAAAAAAAATACTGAAAGTCTAATCAAACCAAATGCTGTCTCAAATCTAGTAGCAGATTGAGTTTGCTGTGTATGTGTCTGAACCTGTGTTGTTCAAGTTTTTAAAACTGACAACTGTGGTTGGTACTTGATGACGGAAACTTCAGAATCCACATCAAAGCTAGACATCCATTCCCCACTTCTTGGTCAACTCATTGGCTCACACATTGCTGTTGTCTGCCAAGCCGTTCCTGTACAGGGGATTTTCCTTCGGAGTTAACATTGGTTCTGACTCCATTTCCTATACAGTCCTTCGGCTGTTGGTAAGGATGACATGTTAGCATGCACCTTTCCCGAAGATGGAGTATGGCTGCCTTAATGGCGGGGGATAAAAAAAAACAGTCATACACACACAAACTCCACTCCCTTTCTTGGGTAGATGGGATTAATACTTGTCTGTCTATACAGGAAGTGTCCGCAGGAGTATCGGCCTGCGTACGCAGAAGAAGAAGAATTGCTGTTGAACTCTGAAATGATGGCTATGCACCTGTACAGCCCACACACCTTTCTAGACTGTCACTATCACTGCAGCTGCACTGTGGCTGCTAAACCATCCACGACCATATCAAAGGACAGACCAGTCAAAGTAAGTTGCATTCAATAAGAGCTGAAAAAAAAAAAAAAAAAAAAAAAAACCTGGGGGGGATGGGGGCGAGGGTAGGTAGTAGGGTGAATCAAAGCGCTTTGCAAATGGCTGCCACTTTCACTACAGCACTTGTCCTCAAGCAGTACGTCTTAACAATCAAAGCTTCCCAAACACCCTATGGAAATGAAACGGTGGGCTATCGTCTATGGACTTAATGGCAAACAGATGGAACAACAGTTAAAAAAAGATATGACCCACAACATGACTGAGACACCAGTCCAAATCCCCACAACCTGACCCAGACTTGAACTGACCGGCAGACAGTGTGGCAGACAGGAGAATGGTCTGTCTCGCTTCCTTGCACTGGTCGTTCAGGATGGTGACGATCTGGGCAATGTCCTTCTCATAGCCAAGCTCCAACAATCTGCAAAGTAAACAAACAAACAAACAATTATAAACAAATGATAAATAAAAACAAACAACAACAAAAAAAACACAACCATAAACAAAATAGATCAGACAATAAAAAAAGGTTGTAGTCTCAAAGAAATGAGAGCTCGGACTCTGTGTTCTCACTGTGTTGTTGTTTTGTCCGTCGAGACGACGAAGACCATCTAGTCATCCTGGGATCTGGGGTGAGTGCATAGACGGCTGGTCGGGCTGATCTGCACATGGAAAGACCTATCACAGTATGGACAGGGGATGGTGCGGCAGTTGGAGATCTGTTGACACTGGTCTTCCAGATCATCCTGAGCTGCTCAGCTGCAGCAATTCTGTTGTTTTCACAGGTTTCTGCACCTTTGCGGACAACTGATTGCCACCTGTCTCTGTCTTGGGCAGTCTGCTCCCATGTTGTATGGCTGATGTTGAAGGCCTTCAGGGAAGACTTGAGGTTGTCTTTGAAACGTTTCTCTGGCCTCCATGAGAGCGTTTTCCTTCCTTGTTGTAGTTCATCAAAAAATAGTTTCTTTGGCAGCTGATGGTCTGGCATACGAACTACATGACCTGCCCTGTATAAATCACTGTATAAATATGAACATCCATGAAACAAAAAAATGTCATCGCTGCCATAATCATCATCACAGTTATTTAAAACGGTTACTCACCTATCGGCTTCATCAATGACCAGCCATTGGACATGGTTCAGGGTGAACTACATGACCTGCCCTGTATAAATCACTGTATAAATATGAACATCCATGAAACAAAAAAATGTCATCGCTGCCATAATCATCATCACAGTTATTTAAAACGGTTACTCACCTATCGGCTTCATCAATGACCAGCCATTGGACACGGTTCAGGGTGAGACAACCTGTATGCTTCAAGTGGTCCAGAAGTCGACCAGGAGTTGACACCAGGATGTTGATTCCTTTCCGTATTCTGTCAGTAAAAACGGTCTTTATTATATTTCATTAGGCTTTATAAAATGTTTCTTTTTTTGTTTTTGTATATTAGATTTCATTTAACTCTTGTAACCTCTGTTATCATGTTATATAACAAATTCCAAGCTATGTTTCTTTATTACTATACTTTTGTTGCTTCCTTACAATACTTTATGGAGGGCCTTGACCATTTTTTTTCAACTTCATTTTTGTAGCCTCTTTTCATTAGATAAATGAAGAAAAATTTGGTTGTTTTGTGCTTTTTATCATTCAAGCTATGATCTTAAAACAAAAATCAACAAGTTTTCAGAGTATGATAATGACACAAATACAACTAAAATCAACAAAATTTTCAGGGTATGATAATGACACAGATAAGACCGACGAAGAGAACGAAACGAGCAAATCATTCATAGCATGGCTTGAAAACATCAAACACGATACTAACGTGCTTTGTTCATTGCAGATAAACAAACATAACAAACACTTCTGTCTACTACCCGACAATGAGCAGGCATCGTCTTACCTGGCCTTCTCTGTTTTGCGTTTCTCTCCTCCCATTAAGCAGCCAGCGACTATCCATACAGCACTCTGACAGGTAAAAAAAAAACAAGCCACCAATCAGTCAAACAATCAATAAACAAATGAACCGTCCATTTATTATTGATCACATAACTGACTTGCCAGTCAGCCAGTTAGCTCATCAGATAACCATGTAACCTACAGATAAACTTGCCATCTGATCAATTAACTGGTCGGACAATTCAGTATACCAAATAATCTGCAAGATTTATTTCAATGTGAAAAAAAAGAAAATCCATGGTGACCGAGTGCTTTTCTTTCATGGTTTAAAAAGAAATAAAGAGGAAACGAACATTTAAACACAAAGAAATGAGAAAAAAGAACATTCAAATGCACTGGCTGACCAACTCACCCCAGTTAAACACATGCTAACCTTAGGCTGTACTGATTAACACAAAAACTTGACTATACATACACATTCCTTCTCTTTCATACACAGACAACAGAGACACACACACGCACATGCACAAGCATAAGCCCTCATATACACACTCACTTTCTTGGCCTTACCTGTAACAGCTTGTTGAATGTGTCGTAACTTTGTATTGCCAACTGAAACACATACAATGTGTTATCCGACTTTCAGATAGTCTGCCAGAAGTATCTTTGTTACTTAAAAAAAAAAAAAAAAAAAAGGAAAAAAAGAAAAACAAAACATGCAGAGCACTGGGGAGAACACAGACCACCACCAACGTCTAACACATTTTGGATCCATATAATTTTTTCTTAATATTTGAGGAAGTAACTGCTGGTTCCTATGCAAAAGAGTTCCGTCCTGAGCTTCCTTTTAAACCATACATGCAAAATACAAAATGTCAATGTGTGTATCATTGGCAAGTTTAAATAGTCTATGATTATGCATTACTTTGTAGACAGTTTACAGTTCATTGGCAAGTTTTAATAGTCTATGATTATGCATTACTTTGTGACAGTTTACAGTTCATAACAGTAAGTAATTAACTTCACAGCGTTGATGTTCTGTGGAAAAATTTGCAATAACCTTATCAATAGCGCAAACAATCTACTGTTTGATCCAGGTCCACTGTTGAAAAATTTACTGGATGCTTGCTTGGGCCACATTCCATCTTTCTATAAATTGCTTAAAATTTATTCAGCATTTTCTTTTTTTGTGAAATCAATTCAAAACTATATCGCTGAATGGTCCTGGAGCCACCCATTGATATTGTATCTAGATCCAACCACAGATACACATGGGATCACGTTTCATCTTTTGATCAAATTTGGTTTTAACAGATTCAGCTGTTTGTGCGTATTCCTGCTGAAAGACAAATCCGCCAATGGAGGTGGATGGTAAAAATAACCATTTTGGTGGTGGAGGCAAAACAATCCTCAACTGGTGGCAAAGGAAAATGGGGGGGGGGGGGGGGGGGGAGGGGGGGGGGAGTATTGGAATTGGCACCTACCAGAATTCTATGTTTCAAATGTTGAAACAGCAACTAAATATGAGCAGAAAGTCAACAGATGAACTGTGGGTTTTCTACTATTTAGAACTGACAGAATAAGGGATTTACACAGGCTAGATTTCAGAATTAAGACTTGCCAATCACTCCCATAATAGTAATGGTTCTGCAGAAAAAAAGGACGGCAACAACAAGAGTTTGGCAGATCAAATATTTTTCTGTGCTTTCAGAAAGTAACACACACACACACACACACACACACACACACACACACACACACACACACACACACATTGGTAGATTTCCATCAAAAGAGGAAGAATCCTCAGTCATTACAATGTACAAATAATACAGTCACCTACCTCTCTTGTGGGCACCACAACAAGAGCAAAGGGGCCAAGTGTTCGCTGTATTTTCCGTGGCAAAGTGGCAAGCGTATGCACAATAGGAACTGCATATGCCAGTGTTTTGCCTGAAACATGCAAACACAAGATACTTCAGCAAATGAATGTGCCTGCTTACCCACTCTGATTTAAACTATTTTTTTGACAGAGTACTTGACTCTAGTTTGGTTGCTCTGACAGCTTATAGCCTAGAATCTATTTCACACACACACACACACACACACACACACACACACACACACACACACACACACACACACAAACATACTTGTATACTTTTTTCCAGTATGAATTCTAGTCTTCTTTTTTTTGTTCCTCTGGCAGAGCTGAGGTTCTCCATTGGTGAGAGTTCATGTATTCATGCGACTGTCTGCAATCCCACCATTAAGGCAGACACCCTCTGTTTTCCAGGTTGATGTGTCAACACAACAAGAATGGAAATTGGATTTAACAAGTGTGCAAATTCTTACCTAATTTTGTGCATGTGTGTAATACTTCCATTCACATACAGGACCTGTTTAACTCACTCACTTCTTTTGTCTGCAAATGCGGACATCATACAATGAAGCGTATGATGCCAATGTCTGCAAATATGGATGCAGATTTTGAAAATTTCACGTGTTCTTGTGATGTATCGGGTATGAAACTCAAGAACACAGGATTTTTTTGTTCAAATATACACTAATATGCCTTGCATGCACTCACTAAATTTAAGTGTCTGTCTGTTCATTTATAATTATGAGAAGTTTTATCCTACCCTGTTCAAACCCCGAGTTTTCAGGGTTTAGCAAGGGAAAAAACTCATGGCATGGAGTGAGTTAAATCCTCATCGAGAGGACTTGGAGAGGTTGAAGTCTGTACAGAAGGTGACTCTGAGTCTGAAGGTGAAAATCTCTTCTAAACGTGACTATCTGGAAACAGGATTAAGCCAAGAACCCCAGGATAAAACGATTGATGCTTTAACCACTACACCAACCAGGCCCTTTAGTTATACAGCTTAGTGATTTACATTAGCAGGACAGAGGTCAAGCTGTATTCTAAAGCAGTTTCCTTTATTGTTTTGAGTTACAAGCAAACAAGTTACAACGAAACTTACCAGCCGCTTTGGCAAAGCGGTTACTGTTGTAACTGGGAAGTTGTGGATTTGATTCCCATCAGGGCCATTTACTTACAGGAATTTCCTGCCCTGACTGTGTCTTGCCTTGAGTTGAGTTTGCAATGCGATCATTTGGGAAGGTTGGGATTACACAATCAAGTCTCATCTACTTAATGGATGCATCCCTGACAGTGTTGCTCAAATTTCACAACCAACACTGCAGGTGTGTGTATTTCCTGTGTCTGACTGTCACCAGGATATGTTATGAAAGTAAGCATAGAGTAGAGCCCTGTCAGGCAGAGAGAAACTCCATAGCACCATCTTCATCTTCATCAGTCAGCAGCTAAAAAAAAAACAACAACTAAGTCTCACATTCTTTTTTTTTTTTTTTTTTTTTTTTTTTTTTTGCTGTCCCAACCTCTGCGCCACCTCAGAGGCAGTGCACCCATGCCGCTCATTCCGACACCCCCTCCACAGCCACAGCCCGGTCGGCCCCACCACAGCCCCGGCACCGGCAATCCACAGGGAGCAGTCAATGCCAAGTCGTCAAGAGGCAACCCACCGGAGGAAACACTGCACTGCCGCCGAGTCACTTCAGTGGTGTTCAGTGGCGCCTGTTCTGATCTAACATACGCAGGACACCCACCTACTAAGCCCCCTACTGACGACAATAATTGCTTAGTCGCGCGGAGCCGGCGCGAGTGAGCTCTCCCTCCGGAGGGCGCCACCGCGTCCGTCCAATGACGGCCACCATGGACTCGCCGATACCGGTGACCCGGACGGAACCAAACCAAAGCCACAGACGTGGAGAGGACATCGAAATTGAGGTCACCATGAGAGCAGGGCATGAAGGGCCACAGAATTTGAGACTTTTTTTTTTTTATGCTGATCGATGAGAATGAGGATGATGAAGATGATGCTACGGATTTCCATTTCGGTCTGGGACTACATGACAGGGCTGTACTCTACGTTTCCTTTCATAATATATCCCGGCGTCAACCAGGCCCGAGAGATACAGACACCTGCAGTGTTGGTCAGGAAATTTGAGCAACACTCTCAGAAACGCATCCATTAAGTGGATGAAACTCGACTGTGTGGTCCCAGTCTTCCCAACTGAGCCCGCAGCAAACTCAACTCTGGGTAGGAGCCGGTCGAGGCAGAAAAACCCACATGACTTCTGATGGGATTCGAACCCACAACCTCCCAGCCGGGAGTCCGCGAGTCTCACATTCTTCATGTCATGCTCCCATGGTGACTAAAGTGTTAATTTCCTCTCCACATCTGTGCCCTTGGTATGTTTGTGTCAAGGTCGCTGGTATTGGCGAGTTCATGGGGACTGTCACTGGACGAACGTGGTGGTGCCCTCTGCAGGGAGACGCTCATTCTTGCTGGCTCAGCCATTTAAAAACAATTATTGTCGTCAGTAGGTTGCTTAGCAAAAAGTGCCCAGCATGTTATGGATCATAACAGTACCAACAAAACCACTGAAGTGACTTGGCAGTGTCTCCTCTGGTGGGTTCCCTCAAGACAACTTGACACTGACTGCTCCCTGTGGGGGGCCGGAATAGCTCAGTTGAGAGAGTGCAGGACTCGTAATCTTGGTGATCCTGGGGTTGTGGGTTCGAATCTCTGATGGGCCATTTCGGTACAGGCGATTTTTTCCCTCGGAGTTAACATTGGTTCTGACTCCATTTCCCATACAGTCCTTCGAATGAGACTATAATAGTATAAACCATCTAAAGACATGACGAATGAGACAACAACAGACTATAAACCAAGGTTCCATGTGTGAACGCACGCATAACATCTTACACACACATAAAATCCCATCACCAACTTTCAGAAGAGAAGGCCAGTTTGGTTGTTGGTATGGATGGCACGTTACACATAGCATGCACCTTCCCCAAAGATGGAGTATGACTGTCTTAATGGCAGGATAAAAAAAAAAAAAAAAAAAAAACGGTCATGCACACAAAACTCCACTCCCTTTGTTGGCCAGATGGGAGTAATACTTGCCAGTCTATACAGGGAGTGTCTGCAGGAGTATCAGCCAGTGTACGCAGAAGAAAAACTGCTCCCTGTGGTACTGTTGCTAACAGACACACCAGATTGTTGCTATGAGCAGGAGGCTGGATAGGCAGAGTAGAGACAATGCCACTGATGTGGCACAGAAAATGGGAAAAACAAAAAAAAAAAAAACAAAAATCACACAAAAAAAATTTCTTGTTGTCTTTACGCTGCCTAACCTTTCATGACCTCCCAGTGGCGTTATTTACTCCCATACCGCATGTACTGTCGGTCTCAGAACCAAAAGGCTGTCATGAAGCAACCCATCTTGGAAGACCCTGCCATGTTGCTGAATGCAAAAGACAGAAACTTACCGGATCCTGTCTGTGACTTGATCAAGACGTCTCTCTCTCGGAGTATGACGGGGATGGATAACTGCTGGACACGAGTCATGGTCGCCAGCTTCATTTTCTCTTCCAGGTTTGCCACCTGTCCGTGAGGAGAAGCCACTTTGAGTTTTGAAATAACCACTTGCACTAGTGTATCTGTATTATACAGTACTAAACTAAAACCTGGAAGAACTATGCTACCATAATAAAGTTTTTCAGGTCAAAGTGGGAAGAAATCAATTCATAAAATACAAGAGAGAGAGAGAGAGAGAGAGAGAGAGAGAGAGAGAGAGAGAGAGAGAGAGAGAGAGAGAGAATTTTTGATTTGCTAGCCAATTCAGTTCATTTTATTTCTTAACAAGTAGGAATGGTGAGATAGAGAGAAATTTCTGTGAATGGGCGTGCATACATGTGTTTAACTTTCAGTAATGTGTGTGTGTGTGTGTGTGTGTGTGTGTGTGTGTGTGTGTGTGTGTGAGCGTGTGTGCATGCATGTGTGTGCAAATGTGAGCATGTGCATATGTGTGTGCCTGTGCACTTGTATATGTGCACACGCTTTAAATGCACATGAGCATATGTATATGGTATACATGTCAACTGGTACACATGCAGGTACATATGCATTCATGCAAGACAGTATGAGTATTTATAAACACAACAACTGGACAAGTGTGTCTGTGTGTTCTGATTCAGAGTCTAATGACATTTACCTGAGGGGAAATTTTCGGCCAGCTACTGATGGTCTTCATCAGCCCAGACTGACTGGTAGTTGTGGTGGGTGTTGCTGTCCTCTCAGTTGTCATCTCTGGTGGAGTGATTGGTGTTCAGCAAACACTTGTAAATGGGGGTGCAGGTCAAAGCCACAGTCTCTGTTCAAGCTTGGGGTTTCTCTCCCTGATTTCTACTGCTTCTTTCACTTTCCATTTTGCTGAACACCAATCACTCCACCAGAGATGACAACTCAGAGGACACCAACACCCACCACAACTACCAGTCAGTCTGGGCTGATGAAGACCAGCAGTTGCTGACCGAAAATTTCCCCTCTGGTAAATTTCATTAGGCTCTGAGTCAGAACACACAGAAACATGAATAACCCGGAGTTGGAAAGTTTCTTTGCTCAAACAGGACAAGTGATCTCACCAGATGAGGATGCAGAGGAAGGTCACTGAATTTAGTAGAGCCAAACACCTCTTCCTTCACTGTCTTCACGCTCTGACTGAAAAACAGGCATACTTCATATAACACATACACAGTTTTTTGCGCATGATGTGTACACGCATACACAGACACACAAAATTATGCAAAATGTGTTGTGAACATGTATAATGTTATGCACACATAAAAAAAAAAATGCATGCTCGCAACAGAGTGTGTGCGTGTGTGTGTGTGTGTGTGTGTGTGTGTGTGTGTGTGTGTGTGTGTGTATGTGTGTGTGCATGCATGTGTGTGCATACATGTGTGTGTGTGTGTGTGTGTGTGTGTGTGTGTGTGTGTGTGTGTGTGTGTGTACTTGAAGGTGTATGTCCTATAATTTAGATATGGGAGAGAGAGAGAGAGAGAGAGAGAGAGAGAGAGAGAGAGAGACAGGGAGTGAGAGAGAGGGAATACATTTGTGTTACTGTATGTTTCTACCCTTGTGTGTGTGAATACTGTGTGTGTGTGTGTGTGTGTGTGTGTGTGTGTGTGTGTGTGTGTGTGTGTGTGTCTGTGTGTCACTGTGTGTGTCTGTGTGTGTTTATGTGGCTTGAATCTGTCACCAACTGTGGTGTTAAGGAAAATTTAAAAAAAACAAAAAAAAACACACTCCCCTTAATTTCTTAACGTGTCCAGATAGACATTTTTAGAAGAAGAAAAAAAAAAAGAAAATGAAAGAAAGAAAGAGAGAACCTAGAAAGCATAATTCCACACAGCTAAATCTAAGCATCACCTTCTTCGGGACAGGCAGCAGTAATCAGATACAGAACCCAAAAGCCAAATAAAACTTTCATACCTCCTCACAGTCGGAATGTCCGGATTGTGCCTGAACAGCGAGGAGATCACTCCCTTTTCCATTTTTCTGTGGCCCTGGGGTGTTGCACCTCCCTCTGACTCCTTGCTGCTCTTCTTGGCCAATTTTTTTGGTGGTGGAGCAGACTCGTCCCCATCCTGCACGTCACTGCCAGACATAGGTCTTTTCCCTTTCCCTGTGGGCAGTGTGTCATCCTCTGTCGATGAACCCGTCTTTTGGTGCTGACGTTGATCTGCTTCCTTTGCTTGATGCGCTCAGACTGGAATTAAAAAAAAAAAAGTATAAGACTGGGAATGACAGTAAGAGCATGCAACACTGAATGAAATACAGAATGAAATACATCTGGACAAAATCATTTTTATTTTTGAAAAGATTTCAATATTATATTTTCAAGAACACAGACTTAAAAAGTGTAAGTGACAGGAGCATACACAATTACAGTATGGAGGATTCATATTGATAAATAAATGGTATTCCTCATTTCATCCTGTGAGCATTGGTAGAAGAGGTACTCTGCATGCCTTTTTGCCTCAAAGAAGTAGCTGGCAAGTGCTAACACAGAACCAAACCTAACAATAAATTAGAAAAAACTTAGTGACAGAAGGTGGGATGATGGACAACATAACCTCTCTCATTATAAACATTACCATGTCCAGAACTTTTTTTTGGTGTGTGAAATTATCCGTACCATTTCATTTGCCTTTTGATATGTGCTATGAGTATTTTTAATACGCTGTTCATACTTCACGAGTCTTGTCACGCCCGCGAGTCTTTCTCCCTTTTGGTAGTCGTTACTTTCTTAAATTCTTACCCTATTTCCGAGCACTTTATGCTTTTTCTTCTCACGATGAGCTCCGGAGTATGTGATATTCAGATTCAACGACAGATTTACGCCTGATTCATCCATCGGTAACAGCAACAGTTGTCCAAAAGGATGCCACAAAAATGTGCGACTCCTTTCGATTTCACACTCAACGTGTAATCGAACTTAAACCGGAAGTCACGTTGTTTTGTCTTTATGGACAAATCACGACAAATAATCAAATTTTATTTATGCAGTCGTGCCACGCATTAGTACGCGATACAAATCCATAAAAGAAAAACGCAGGCAATCAATTATCATGTATTCTAGCCCCATTCATGTAGATAAATCGGCTACTCTCTTTGCATTTTCCATGATGCAATCTCTCTTGTTTCGATTTTCTCCCCCATTTGATTGGGGGCAGACCGCAGGGTAGATAATGCTGCCAGTGTTGGGTGTTGCTCAACACAAAGAAAAGGCGGTTGTTGTCTGTAGTCTTCTTCCTGAATCTGAATATTCGTCCAGTGGGTGTGAGGGTCTCCTGTTTGTGTTGTTTGTCACATAGGGTTAGACTGCAAAGAAGTGTGCAAACAGGATATCTGAAACTAAGAACTCACGAAGTGTTTTTAACATACTCGGATGCTGGACTAGTCGTAGTGTAACAAATATTCTACACCTCCACAGGCATACTCATACACATATATTGACCCAGTGACTACTGTCTGTCTGTCTATCTCTCTCTCTCTCTCTCTCTCTCTCTCTCTCTCTCTCTCTAATTTTGCTTGTTGACCCCACTCAGGGCGAGGACTGGATGTAAAAAAGCACACCAGTGGTTATTTATTATCCTCGTAAATAAAGAATTTTGTCATGTCTTGTCTCACAACACACACATGTACGTACGTAATGCGAGATCTGTGTATGTTGTACATGTGTGTGTGAGGGTGACTTGTCGGTGACTGAACATAATTCATTGTTAAGAGAGGCAAGAAATTGCGAATTACTTTCTTGGTGGGACCTGCTGCTCAGTGTGTGCAGTGTACTGATAATGGGTTCTACAATTAGCATGTTGTGTCATACTTTTCTGAAGTGGTTTCTATCAATTTTTTTTAATCTTTTGTTTGACAATTCTGTTTATTTTGATGCTGATGCCTATCCTTTGAAAAATCAGTTAACAATGTAAGCATGCATGCAAATGCACAAATCACCTCCTCTCTCCCCCTCCACTTACACACACACGCTGATTGGGAGGAAGAGAAGATTGTAAGAGAAATAAAAAGTGACTGAGCGACATGTACAAAGTACAGATGACAAGGAAGTAGCTTAATGAAATCAGCTAGAAATCATCAATATGCTAATAAACAGTACAATTTTCTTTATTTATTATCTTCCGCAAAATCTTTCTTTTCATTTTTCTCTCTCTATCCTTGTAAAAGAAAAAAAAGGAGAAAATACAGGAAAAGCTACCCCAAATCTCTAGCTGTTCATATTCTACTGTCACACGTAATACATGTACATTGTACATTCCGCCCTCAGTCACTCCATTTGAAACATGTACAATGATTTTAGTACCATCACATTCATGTACGCGATGATTGTATGTCAACTACATTCAGTGTTAAATGCTTGAGACACTGGAAGAACATGATTTCTTTCGGCAAGGGGTGCGTGAAATTGAGTTAGCTTTAGCTGTCTGTCTGTTAACAAAGCTTTATGGAAAGATTGAATGTGGCCCAAGAATGAACCTGTTGAAAGATTGGTGTGGATCTGTGATACAGATCCAGATCGAAGAACAGATCGAGAATCTGTGTTTTGTAAGATGAGACTGTAAGTACCAAACAAGGTGGGACATGGCATGATGATGAATCCAGTAAATTTTAGTGTGGTTCCAGGATCTGTTTAATTTGGGTGATGGTCTGTGCTCTCCTGAGTACCTTTCTGGTTGGTTCATGATTTTTTTTTTCAAGTTTATACATTTTCGTTTTTTTTTTTTAGTTCATTCTTTTCAGCACCTCATCATCTCTCATCTTTTCAGTACTTTGTTGTTGTTCTCATCCTTTTTTCCCACTCCCTTTTTTTTTGTTGTTGATCTTTTCCTTTCCTTTTTTTTTTTTTTTTTTTTCTATCATCTTTGTGGCAGTACTCTCAAGTTCATTGTGGCTCCCTAATGCATAGCTGCACTCAGATTTCTTCTGTCATAGCCCCACCACTTCAGCCCATGGGAAGCTATCGATATCAAACTGTCATGAGACGACCCACCGGAGGAGACACTGTACTGCAGCTGATTCACTTTGGTAGTACTTGGTGGTGCTTGTTCGATGTTGAGATATGCAGACATCATCTATTAAACCCTATACCTAATAGCTTTTGCTTAGTTGCAAAATGAGCGTGAGTGTCCTCTTCCAGAGGGAGCCAGTGGACAGTGGACAGTTCCTATACACTTTCCATTACCAATGACCTTGACATTAATTTTTTTTTTTCTTTTTCGGTTAATATCGCATGTGACCACACAAGTGACTGAATGTAACTTCTTTTTTTTTGCCAGATAAAGGCATGGAGTGTTGGACAAAAGATCCAGGTCACAACCAGAATGAGATGAAGCAGGTGCGCGTGCTGCTTTCCATGTGACCAGCACTACTCTGCGTCATTGTCGCTGCAGTTGTAGCAATGTCGTCTGCCAGAGGACGTTCATCTGCAAGAAGGGGCCATGGAGTTTCCAGCAGATCTGGAAGTACCAGGTCCAGTCGTCAAAAAGACAGTAGCGGATGGGAAGGCTTTGTATGTACATGTTTGGCATGTGTGTGTGTGTGTGTGTGTGTGTGTGTTGCTTTGGTTAGTTTTTTTCATACATCAACGTTCACATGAATACCGAATATGTTGTGGGTGTGACTACATTAGTGTGTGACTTGATCAGTGTTTTGCGTATGTACCACTGTATGTTTGTGTCCCTTTGGAGTTGTTGGGTAAACTTGTCACTTTTTGATATGTAAGTGTGTGTGACTGTGTGTATGTGTGTGTGTGTGTGTGTGTGTGTGTGTGCAATATGAAATGAAGCTTTTTTGTAAATGACTGTACATGTTTATCGTTAGATGAGCATATATGTGTAACAGGTCTATTTGTGCATGTGAGAATTTTTTGTTTTAGTTAAAGCATGCTTCATGATGGTTTGTTGGAATGTTAAAACTGTTTGAGAATTAAGTTTGTTGTTTCATGCATTTAGTCTGTTACCTTATCGCAAAGTGGTTGAAAAATGTTTGAGGAGAGTGAAGTCACGTCAGTAAACATATAATGCTTTCAGTACAACCAACATGATAACTAGAAGAACAAAACTGCTGAATTACAACAGGATTTGATGCAACTGGCTTTGACTTAGTTGACTTTTTTTTTTTCGTTTTATATGATAATCCTTGACCATTGCAGTCATTGTAGACCTCACTAGAAAATCACTGATTACTGAATATTTTCTTAATTTGAAAAGAAGAAAAAAAAAAAAGAAAATTGCTAGTTTATATTTGATTTACATATGTTTTTTTAAAAAAGAAGAAAAAAAAAAAAGAAAAGAAAATTGCTTGCTAGTTCATATTTGATTTACATATGTTTTTAAAATCTGAATACATGCCTTCCCACATAGCTATTTCCCACAACAATAGGGTTGTGTGTATGTGTGTGTTGGTACAAGGCTGTTTCCCTTTATGATAACCAAAGGTGCTTGTTCTGATCTAAGGACAGTGTTCTGTGTGTGTCCCCACAAAGCTGTTTTCTTGTAAAATAACCAAAAGTGTATGCTATGATTCATATCTGTGTGTGTGCGCTTGTGTGTGTACAAAGTTACTTCCCTTCATCGTCTCCAGCAGTACCAAATGAGGACATGATTTGAGAATAAAGGCACAGTCTTCCCTGCTATCCTAGGCAGAACTACCGATTTTGTGTTCTTGGGTTAGGTGGTCACAACCCTTTGTTTTATGCAGGGTGGTTACATGGCGGCCAAGAAACAAAAGCTTGATAACCAGTTCAATTCAAATCAAGGAGGCAAATCACGCATCTTTGAGGGAGTCAACATTTACATTAATGGTTTATACAAGTGAGTCCTTGTATATATGCTGATTGTGGGCATGTGTGTATGTGTGTGTGTGTGTGTGTGTGTGTGTGTGTGTGTGTGTGTGTGAGATTGAGAGAGAGAGAATGTGTATCCATGTGAATACATGTGCAAAACACTGACTTTTTGAGTGAGGTGTGTGTACTCATGCATACATGCATGTATAACTTGTATACCTTTGTGATTTTTTGCTTCCATCACATTTTAAGGATTTTTTTTTTCTGCTTCTTTGAAGGTAACGAGAAAAGGCATTGGTGGATGTTTCTTAGTATTGTTACTAAGTAAAATTTCAGAATATCTTTCACCCGCAGAATGGCTGCATTTAAAAGAAAGGTTGATTGATGTAGAAACAGATACGAAGTAGGTTTCCCTGTTCTTGAAACAGTTTATATTGGTATCCATTTATTTTCAATGTCTGTCATTTGGTGAATTTTTTTGTTGTTGTTGATTTAGGATTGTCTTCCATTCCTGTCTTTTAATTTTCAGCAAAAGTATACAAAAAGGATGAGTTATATCACAGTTGCTTATACCCACTGCTTGTTTCATTAAAGTAATGAACTCCCCTTCCCCTTCCCTTTTCCAGTGAATGCCTTCATTGTGACGATAACTACTATTGTATCAAAAGCTGAATCAAAATATTTTGCCACCTCTTTCACTATCAGCGTAACCGACTGTGTATTCTGTTTTATTGTATACGGTGTGCATGTGCACAGAACCATCGTCAGACAAGCTTCGCGAGCTGATCATGGAGCACGGAGGGCGCTACGAGCAGTACCTGATGAAGACGGTCGTCACGCACATCGTGGCCACCAGCCTTCCCAACAGCAAGATTCACAGTCTGCGTGACTTCAAGGTGGTCAGGCCCGAATGGATCACAGACAGGTAATGAACAGCGGCACCTGGTGGGCAAAGAGTGGAGTGGGATGAAAAAAAAAAAAAAAAAAAAAATGAAATAAGATTTTGGCGGGAAAAAAAAAAATTCAGGATGGAAGGAAAAAAGTTGCTTTGGAGTCTGCAGAATGCTGTCATTTTTGGTTTGCTAGCGTAGGATACTGAAGTAATGAAATTGGTATGTAAAGCTCTTCGCAAGCGTAGGCAGGTTGGGTTTTTTTTTCCTGCCTGGTTGAAGAGAAATTAGTGTCACACTCTGAGGTGATGCATTGATTGACAAGACGCTGTACAAAGTGAAGGAGATCAACAACAGCTATAGGAATGCATGGTCCTGGTCCTGGTTGGACTGAAAAGTGGATAAAACACCACTTGATGCTTCAGATTTGGGTCATGTTGTGTGCAGGTTTCCAGCTTTAGTGGGGACGGGAGGGGGAGTATCGAAGATATTGTCATCAAACATGCATATTGAAAATCCTGTCGTCAAATAGGTATTTTGAAGATTATGTCATCCAATGGTCATATTGAAGACCCTGTCACCAAACAGGTATATTGAAGACGTTTTTATTAGTCATATTGAAGACCCTATCATAAAACAGGTATACTGAAGACGTTTTTATTAGATATGCCAGTTGAAAATCCTGTCATCAAACAGATATATATGAAGACGTTTTTATTAGATATGCCAATTGAAGACCCTGTCATCAAACAGGTATATTGAAGACATTTGTATTAGTCATATTGAAGACCCTGTCATCAAACAGGTATATTGAAGACATTTTTTATAGATATGCCAATTGAAGACTCTGTCATCAAACAGGTATATTGAAGACGCTTTTATTAGATATGCCAATTGAAGATCCTGTCATCCAATGGTCATATTGAAGACCCTGTCATCAAACAGGTATATTGAAGACGTTTTTATTAGATATGCCAATTGAAGATCCTATCATCAAACAGGTATATTGAAGACGTTTTTTATTAGTCATATTGAAGATCCTGTCATCAAACAGGTATATTGAAGACGTTTTTATTAGTCATATTGAAGACCTTGTCATCAGTCATATTGTAGATCATGTCATCAATTGTCAAATCGAAGATCCTGCCATCAAACAGGCATATTGAAGATTCTGTCATCAAATTGTCAAATCGAAGATCCTGCCATCAAACAGACATGTTGAAGGTCCTGTCTTCAAATAGGCATATTGAAGATACTGTCATGTGACAGGCATATCGAAGATCCTGATATCAAATAGTCATATTGAAGATCCTGCCATCGAACAGGCATACTGAACATCCTGTCATCAAATAGGCATATTGAAGATCCTAATATGAAATAGGCATATTGGAGATCCTGTATTAAATCAGCATACTGATGCTCCTGTCATCGAAAAAGGATTTTGAAGATCCTGTCATTGAATAGGCATACTGAGGATCCTGTCATCGAAAAAGGATTTTGAAGATCCTGTCATTGAATATGCTTGTTGAAGATCCTGTCACCGAAGTGGCGTTTTGAAGATCCTGTCATGTAACAGGCACATTGAAGATCCTGTCATCAGACTGGCATACTGAAGATCCTGTTGTGAAAATAATTGAAGATTCTGTCATCAAATAGGCATATTGAAGATCCTGGGTTATGGAAACACAACAATATCCAGCATGCACCAGGAGACATGGAGAGGAGACAACAACCACCGTACATTCCTCGCTGCCCACTTGAAATGCCAGGATAACCATTCAGGTGGCAGCAACACTGCTGGTCATATGTCTCTCTTAACCCCCTAATGATCTAACGACTTTGTGATATGATGGAAGACAGTGTGTGGGGCTGCAAGTTGTGAATTGGTAAGAGAATAACGTGAAGGGACAGAAATGTGTGAGCACAATTTTGTGTATAGTTAGGGACACAAACACACACACTTTTATGTGGATATCTCTGTGTGTGCATTTGATTGCTTGTGTTAAGGTATGGTAAACTATAAAAGTTTTTTTTTTTTTTTCTCTTGGCTTTTTGTTTTATATTTGTTTTTTTTTTTTTTTTTTACTATAATTGTCATGCCTTGTTGTTAGTGTGTTACCTTCACAGCTGAATTTAATTGTCTCCATGTCTGAATGGTCTGTCAGTTGTCCTGTTAGGTAATTTGCTATGTTTTTTTTTTTTTTTTTCTTCTATTATTTGTGATACATTGTTCATCCAACTGAATGAATGACATGGTTGATTTTGCAGTATAAAAGAAGGGCGCCTGTTGTCCCACGCTCCTTATAAGCTGTTCACCCGCCAAGCCAATTCTCTTGCTGCTTTCTCCACCGTTCTCACTCGATCCAGCAGTACATCGTCTACCAAGGATGCTGGGGAAAAGCTGACCACTCGTGTCAATTCAGACCATGAGGCTGGTGAAATTTCTCCGGAAAACTCAGACATCAATGACAAAATGAAAGATGTGGCGGAAGTTGCTGATGGTGATGAGAGAGAGAACAATGGTGATAGCTGTGATATGAACGATGTGATCTTTATCGATGAGAACAATTGCTCATCTCATGATGAACCGCCCAAACCCCCGTCTCTGAATGAAGACTCTTTGCTGCGTGATTG